>CM064885.1:3606927-3891927 GCA_030347415.2 Decapterus maruadsi | reverse complement strand
ACGGAGAGACCAAACACTCTATGGAAGTGATGCTGACGGAAAACAGGTTTATTTAGGACTTAGATTAACAAAAACATTCCGCTGATATCTGCTTTAATTCCCATAAATTCCCAATAATTCCCATGGAAAGTTTCCAATTTTGAAATATAGAGTAGCCACTGTGCAAAGTGCTGGTGATTATAGTTGTAACTAAAGGTATTCTTTTTTGATGCATTCAGGGCCTTTTTGATTGGAGGAAACACATCATCAGGGCCGTTGCTAGGAATTCTGGGCCCCTGAAAGAATACTAAAGTGGGCCCCTGACTTTTTTTTTTCGTAGACTACATATATTATCATTCTTTATTTAGCCTACTTAGTTTTGATGCTAATACTATGAGTATCAGTCAGCGTCTAAGCAGAATAACTCAGTCATACAAAGATTAGACTACTGGGGGTTTTGGGGGCCCTACTGGGCGCTGGGCCCCTAGAATTATCACCACCTTTCTCCCCTATGCAACGGCCCTGCACATGAGTATAGTACGTGAGTGAGTCTTACCCAGCAGCGGGCCCAGCCAGTACACCAGACAGTACTCCAGGAAGGAGTGTCCACTGCAGGGGAACTGAGTGGAGAAGGCCAAGGCTGGATTAAACACTGCTCCTGTCACACCGCCCCCTGGACACACACACACACACACACACACACACATGGTGAAACCACAGCTACATGTTCACATCATTTTGCAGGTGATTTGATGAAAAAGTGAAGACGGTCAGTGCAGTAGGAAGCTTTGAAGTGGTACATCTATTGAAGACTGTCAGGTTTACTGCTGGTCTATTGCCTGCACACTAAAAAACGTTGGGTTAAAAACAACCCAATCTGGGTTATTTTTTAACCCAATGGTTAAATATTGGACTGAACACATCCCGGGTTATTTTGACCCAACAAGTTGGGTTGATTTCCTTAAACCAACAGTTGGGTTGTTTATCAGCCCAGTTGGGTATATAACCCAATTAAGGGTTCACATTGACTACACTGCTTATATTGTGGCAGACTAGGGTTTTATTTAACATGAACTTAAATAGAGAATAACATTAGATCTTGTAACAGCTCCTGCGCCTCACACACCACGTAACTAGAGGGAGGATGCTGTTTGTTATCCTCTAAACATACATGCGAACTGCACACAAAGGAGGGGAGACCACTCACCAAAAACATACCTTCACTTATAGTGTCAAAGTGCTTTTTTCGATAACAGTAATTGTAAACTGAGTAGAACATTGAATTAGTAAATTAGTGTGTAGAACAGTATCACTAAAGATTTTGTAGCTGTTGGCGATATTTAACAGAAATAACCTAAATTTGAATCACAAAACACTGTCCCAAAGCATGCTGGGAATTTCCTCCCACCCAACGTCAACCCAACATGTTGGGTAGTCCGAAATAACCCAACACAGTATAATGGAAATTACAACCCAACAGCTAATAACTCAACCCCCAACGACAATAACCCAGCCAATTGGGTTCTTAGATTACCCAACTTAATGAAAACAACCCAATTAAACTACCCAACAGTCTCAACCTAGCTGTTGGGTTGAAAAAATAACCCAACGTTTTTTAGAGAGTGTATACATATTTCTGGGCATTGGTTGAGCATTTCAATATTCAGCATGTATGGGGTATGGTTGAGACGGGACCATGTTAACAATGCACCTCATGTTTATGACCTGATTGTGGAAAAAATGAACAAACAATAAATGACATTCATCAATAATAACATAGTATACAAACAAATTAAACGGCATATGAAAAATCACTTATTTTCAGTGTATAGGCTGCAATATCTGTTCAAAAATGGAAAAGCAAAACTTCCCTACAAAGGCAAAGTGCAGTATCTGTACAAATGTGTTTTTCATTGTCAGGTTTAAGCATCAAATGATGAATAACTACCAAGTCTATAAGTGATTAGATAAAGATGGACTGAATTAAATGTATTTTGTAGTTTTCTTTCTGACCAATTTTATGGCAAATGCTGCACTTTGCTTTGGTTTTACTCCAATGGAATTAAGGAGTAAATTATAGGATGTAGCTGCGGAGTACAGTTCTCTTTCCAGATACTGCACGTTGCCTTGGTTTCACAGTGCTTTTTTTGGATGGACAGCAAAATAAAAAGCCCAATAACTCTGGACATTTGAGCAGTAATGAAGAGAATATGCCACACTTTTGACCAAATGCAGATACTACACTTTGTTTGTAGGGCAGAAAAAGGTCTAGCCTACATGATGCAAATAAAGGAGCAGTTACACTACTCAGGCTGACATGAACAACAACATCTCACCTGCATACACCACTGTCGCGATGACCGCGGCTACCACATGCACGCGGTATTTCTCCTCCACCGAGCGCGTGTGCGTGACAGCAGTTTGTACCGCAAAGGCGCACGCGAGCTCCACGGCGGTGGCTTGAGCCAGCGGCACGTGCACGGGGCTGACGCAGCGGTACCCGAGCAGCTTGTGCCGCACGTGCAGTCTGGACAGCCCGATACCCCAGATCACCGGCACCGCGGCGCGCGACGCGGCGGCCGCGGCGAACTGGCACGCGATCCTGCGCAGGGCGCACCCACGCGAGATCCTGGCGTGGTAGGCGTGCTCCAGCGCAGCGGACGGGTTGCCCGTGGCGCCGCTGAAGGTGAGCGCGTGCACCACGGCCGCCAGGTACGTCAGCGTGAGCGCGAGACGGTACTCGATCCCGCCCACCTCTGACAACAGCCTGAGCTCGTGCGTGCAGGTGCACAGCTGGAAGGTGGACACGAGCTCCACCGCGTAAACAGTCAGCCCGGTGCCCGCGAGGACCCTGCACGACACTCTGCGGGTCACGTGACTCAGCCCCACGATCCCGGCGAGCAGCAGCAGAGACGGCGCTACGTCTGTGGTCATCATGTCGGGACTGCGGGGGTCTGTGAGCCGCTGCTACTGAGGCTGAACCCCCCCCTGCGGCACTGGGCCTGCCTCTCGCTGCCTGGCTGTGCGGGTGGAAGCCTCGGTGCCGCTGCCGCTGCTGCTGCTGCTGCCGCTGCCGCTGCTGCTGCTGCTGCTGCTCAGGGATGCAGGGATGCTCTGGAGCAAATGAGCTTCAGTCACTGTGGCTCACATGGTGCGGAAGTAGCTGAGCCCCTCACTTCTCCTCCGCCTCTCCCCCCTGCCCCCCTCTGCTCCCAGCTCATCTCCTCACTCCACTTCAGTCCGTTGTTCCGTAGTGCTCCAAATTAACCTGTTGTCCCCCTGGGTCAAGGAAGGAGGGAAGGAAGGACAAAGGAAAAAAGGAAGGGAAGACAAAGGGAAAGAAGGAAGGAAGGAAGGAAAGAAAGAAGGATGAAGGGAAAGAAGGAAGGAAAGATGAAGGGAAAAGGGAAGGAAAGAAGGACGAAGGGAAGGAAGGAAGGAAGGATGAAGTGGAAAAAGGATGGAAGGAAGGAAAGAAGGATGAAGGGAAAGAAGGAAGGAAGGCAGACAGGAAGGACGGAGGGAAAAAAGGAAGGGAAGACAAAGGGAAAGAAGGAAGGAAGGAAAGAAGGATGAAGGGAAAGAAGGAAGGAAGGAAAGATGAAGGGAAAAGGGAAGGAAAGAAGGACGAAGGGAAGGAAGGTAGGGAGGCAGGAAGGACAAAGGGAAAGAAGGAAGGAAGGATGAAGTGGAAAAAGGATGGAAGGAAGGAAAGAAGGATGAAGGGAAAGAAGGAAGGAAGGCAGACAGGAAGGACGGAGGGAAAAAAGGAAGGAAGGACAAAGGGAAAGAAGAAAGGAAAGAAGGATGAAGGAAAGGAAGGGAGGGAACAGGGTCAAGTGGCTCAAAAAGCAAGGAAGAAGAAATAAGGATGAAGGGAATAAAGGAAGGAAGGGAAAACGGAAAAAGGGAGGGAGAAAGGAGCGAAGGATTGTGGAAAGAAGGATGGAGGAAGGGAAGAGGTTGGGTCAACAGGAGGGTTTAGGTCAGCTCACTGCGTCTTACACATACACCTGCTCCACTAGGGGAGACTGACCGGGGTACGTTAAGACAGAGGCAAGTTGAGCCACTCCTTGTTACTAGGAAACCACAAGATAAATTGAGCATGTGACCAAATATTTAGGAGGAAGACATCATCTCATGGAGTCTGTGACTCAGGTAAAAACACTACATGACCACAGCCTGTCCTCTGTAACATCCAGCTGTCTTTAGTCTTCTTTAGGTTGGTCAAGTCTGCTCCCCAGCTATCCCATCATCCCAGCCACTACCAGGGTTATTATAGAGAAGACTACAACTAAAACTATCATTTAGTAAACCGAAATAAAAATAAAAAATTTCCAAAAACGAGAACTAAATAAAAACGACAATGAACAATGTAAAACCAACTAAAGTTCAGTCAGGGAACATCAGCTTTTTCTTAGAAAAGAGAAAAGGCCACAGCTCAATACGGGACGACTTGGAAATAAGAGTGAATGGAACCTGATGACAACTGATGGGAACATTATGGGATGCAACTAAAAAGGAAAAATCCCACTTAGTTCATCTTCAGAGCCTATTTTCGACCCCTGGTGTACTGCATGCTGTGTCCTTGTCATTTTAAAGGGATAGTTCAACATTTTGGCAAATTGGCCCGTTGCCATAATCCCTATAGTCATAGCAGTAGGTTTGTAGGTGCAAGCTATCTTTAGAACGGCGGAGCAGAGCCGTGAGCTGCTCAGAGCTACGCTACGGAGGCTCATGGGATTTCTTGGTTTCCCACATCAAACTCATCAAATACACAATCCAACAACTCCACAACGCTCTGGTGGACAAGTTGTGACCTGCACATTCACCACGCTATGAGATAACTAGAAAATTTCCTCTCGGGAAATTTTGAAAGGGCACCGGAGCTACTGCCGTTCTAACCATCTCTGTCAACATGGGAATCAAACCCACGTTCTTAAGGTCAAGACAGAGCTGATCAGACACATGATCATCTTTCTATAAGCACTGATATGGAGGAGCTGTAATCACATGAAGTTACCTGTGTTAGAGTGAGAGAGATGAGTGCGCGCTTACGCGCGCATTTGATGTGTTTGTGTGTCTTTAACTGTAATCACAGGAAGTTACCTGTGTGTGTTAGGGTGTGGGAGAGGAATGCGCGCTGACGCGCGTATTTGTATGTTACCTGTGTGTTTTTAATGTGTGTGTCTGTGTGTCTGTGTGTGTGTGTGTGTGTGTGTGTGTGTGTGTGTCTATAACTGTAATGACATGAAGCTGGTTCTAGAGTCTGTGTGTGTGACTGAGCTGCATCCTGTATCAGTCTGATTTAGCTGTGTGTCTGTGTTTACAAACATCTTAACGAGCTCCAGGTGGATTGTTTATGGAGTTAACGACCCTGGCCTGAGGATCAGAGGTTACCATGACAACTTGAGCTGGTTGCCCATGACGATAGGGGCCACCAGGCTGAGGCAGACAGAAACGTCGAGAAAAAGACAGATTTTCTGCCTCTGCACTGGTCACGCATTTAGGCTTATTCTGACAAAACGGTAGCTCCTATCAGAACAAGACATGGATCAACGGTGCCCTAAGGCCTTCCTGAAAATTTTGGTACGATTTGGTGTTTCTACAGTAAATATTTTGGCGACACGGGCAGTTTTAAAACATCGGTCCGTTCTGCTCCTCTCAGAAAGTTTTTGTATTGGAGTCAATGAGGCGAAGAGACAGACATGGCCGCACTCAGAGGCTGCTAATTCAAATTCTGTAAGTCTCTCTGATATTTTGAACACATTGTGAGAGACAGAACAAGTTTGTCTACAAAACTGTGAAAAATTATGTGTGTACAGTGTAAATTGTGTCCAAGAGGAGTGTGGAAAGAGAAAGAATCAGGAGTTTTTCTGGGCTCTCCTCCCACTCTAGCTGATGACATCACGCACTCTAGCGCGAACATTCCGTGCAATACACACCCATTATAATCTCATAATTTCTCCAAAAATGATCATGGTCATTGATCAGGGATTGATCAAAAACTATTCAACCTATCAAAACGTGGAGTAATACACCAATACACAAGACTTGTGTCTACTATTTAAAGTTTAAATGGAGTCTCTAGGTGAAAGTATGCCTGAGCAGTAGACAACAGTTGGCAGTATGAAAAATCCGATGATTTGTTCGTTTTTTGACCTTCTCCCATGCATTCTCTATGGGAAATTTTTCGCAGTTTTTCGCGACTTACGTCGCGAAAAATTCGTAGACTGATGAAAAAAGTAATAGCACCCCAATCCCGATCAGGACGCACGTTTTGATATATAATATGTCCTGCAACTCAAAGAGTTGCAGGACTAGTAGCGAACCGAAAATCGTCCGGAAGATGAAAAATAACTAGAAAAAGAAAGCATTTCCTGCAGAAAATGCGTGTGAATGCAGAATGCAATGCCGAATGAGCTGAAGAAATTGTTGAAACAATGCTGAATGAGCTGAGGACATTGTTGAAAGAAAGACAGAACGAAAGAAAGAAGAGAGAAAAAGAAAAGAACAGAAGGAAAGAAAGAAAAAGAAAAGAACAGAAGGAAAGAAAGAAAATGGAAAGAGAGAAAGAAAGAAAATGGAAAGAGAGAAAGAAAGAAAATGGAAAGAGAGAAAGAAGATAGATAGATAGATAGATACAGTAGATAGATAGATAGATAGATAGATAGATAGATAGATAGATAGATAGATAGATAGATAGATAGATAGATAGATAGATAGATAGATAGATAGATAGATAGATAGATAGGACACATGTTAAAAGCTGTGTACTATGTCCGAGGCTCCACCTCTAATTGTACTACTATTTATAGAGGTGGAAAGGTTAACCCTCCTGTTGTCCACCTGGGTCAAGGAATGAAGGAAGGGAAGTAGGAAGGAGGGAGGGAGGGAGGGAAGGAGAAATGGGAAGGAAGGACAAAAGGAAGAAAGGAAGGAAGGAGAAACGGGAAGGAAGGAAGGAGAAAGGAGAAGGAAGCAAGAAAGGACAGAAGGAAGGAAGGATAAAAGTTAAGCTGGAAGGAAGGAAGGAAGGAAGGAAGGAAAAAAGGTAAGCTGGAAGGAAGGGAGGAGAAAGGGGAAGGAAGGAAGAAAGGAAGCATAAAAGGTAAGCTGGAAGGAGAAAGGGGAAGGAAGGACAGAAGAAAGGATACAAGGTAAGCTGGAAGGAAGGTATGAAGGAAGGAAGGGAGGAGAAGGGGGAAGGAAGGAAGGAAGGAAGCTGTAATGTATAACTTGTAGTATGAGAGAATGAGGAGGAAGAAGAGAGAGGGAGAGGAGAAGAAGAGGAGGACAAGAAAGGGTTAGGGTTAGGAAGGAAGGAAGGAAGGAAGGAAGGAAGGAAGGAAGGAAGGAAGGAAGGAAGGAAGGAAGGAAGGAAGGAAGGAAGGGAAAAATCAAATCTCTCCTCCTCCAGACAGACAGGCAGACAGAGAGAGAGACAGGCTGTGTGGAACAGTATTGTGTTTACAGTACATTTGTGTATTTGTGTGACATGTGTGACTGTGTGTGACAATCTGTGTGTGTCTGTCTGTGAGCATCTGTGTGTGTCTGTCTGTGAGCATCTGTGTGTGTCTGTCTGTGTGAGTGTTTAATTCATTTCCTATAGACATCCTGTCAGTCTGTTTTATCATATCTCTGTGTGAGGCTGTGTGTTAACGAGCGGGCAGGCAGCACCTGTACCTGTTCTATTTATAGACATTGATAACGAGCTGGCTGCTACAGCTGGCTACTGCACAGAGCAGAGCAGAGCAGAGTGGGATTTCAGGTTGGTGCAGCCTCCGTAAAACAGCCTATAAACAGAGAACCGAATCGCTTATCAGAGTGTGGATATGATTAATCCAGCAAGGAGACCTTCCTGAGCTGGCTGTGTGACTTACATGTTCGTACGACAAATAGTTTTCTAACTGTGGCAGTTTAGAAAAGAGGGTCATTTCTCCTGTTCTCAAAAAATCAGCTCCTACTTTTGTATTGGAGTCAATGAGCCAGTGGAGCAGGTCTAGCTGCACAAAGAGGCTCATGCAGACAATTCTGTAAATCTGTCTGCTGTTTTGAACACATCATCAGAGACACAACAAGTGTGGCTACAACCCTGGAAAAAATCAAGTGTCTAGAGTTTAATTTCTGGCCACCAGGACAATTTATCCAGAAAAAATCTAGACTGATTTTTCACTCTCTCCCACTCTAGTGATGATGTCACCCACTCTAAGCTCTGCTCGTTAGACGCAATACACAACCATTATAAAGTTGGATTTTGTTGAAAATCTTGATGATTTTAAAACTGCCAAATATCTGAAACTGTTGAAGATATCAAGAAGATGAGTAATGTGGTAATAGATTAAAAGTTTGTCTACAGTTTAAAAGAAAAATGGAGTCTGTGGGACGAAGTATGTGAAAGCTTTAGAGGTTTAAAGTAGTATGAAGATTTTAAAGGTTTGAAGATGTTTTCAATGTATTCCTATGGGGAAAAAATTGCAGAAAAAGTTAAATATTTTAAAAAGTATAAATAGTTGAAAAGATAAAAATAATGCCGATAAAGTACAAAAAAAGCTGAACGTTTTGATATATGAATTGTTGAAATAGCACAAAGTATGAAGGACTAGTTTAAGTCCGTAGAAAGGCGGAAAGTAGTAAGAATAAAAAAAAAAGAGAATAAAGAAAATGGCCGAACAGAATAACAATAGTGTGAATGCATTCTGCATTCACACTAACTAGAAAAAGCATTTCCATGAATGGAAATGGTGTGAATGCAGAAAGCAATGCCGAATGAGCTGAAGAAAATGTTGAAACAATGCTGAATGAGCTGAAGACATTGTTGAAAGAAAGAAAGAAAGAAAGAAGAGAGAAAAAGAAAAGAACAGAAGGAAAGAAAGAAAATGGAAAGGGTAGAAAGAAAGAAAGAAAGAAAGAAAGAAAGAAAGAAAGAAAGAAAGAAAGAAAGAAAGAAAAGGACAGAAGGAAAGAAAGAACATGGAAAGGGTAGAAAGAAAGAAAAGAATAGAGAATGAATGAGAGAGACAGGGGGTAGAAAGAAAGACATTGGGTAGATACGTGGAAAGAGAGAGATATACAGGGCGCAGTAGAAAGAAAGAAAGAAACAAACAAAGAAACAAACAAATTAGTAAAAAGACAGAAATGGGGTAGAAGACAGAAAGAAGAAAAAGAGAGAGGGGGATGATAGATAGATAGATAGATAGATAGATAGATAGATAGATAGATAGATAGATAGATAGATAGATAGATAGATAGATAGATAGATAGATAGATAGATAACCCTCCTGTTGTCCACCTGGGTCAAGGAATGAAGGAAGGGAAGTAGGAAGGAGGGAGGGAGGGAAGGAGAAATGGGAAGGAAGGACAAAAGAAAGGAAGGAAAGAGAAACGGGAAGGAAGGAAGGAAGGAAGGCTAAAATGTAAGCTGGAAGGAAGGATAAAGGAGAAGGAAGAAAGGGAGGAAGGATGGATAAAAGGTAACCTGGAAAGAAGCAAGGAAGGAAGGAGAAAGGGGAAGGAAGCAAGAAAGGACAGAAGGAAGTAAGGAAGGAAGGATAAAAGTTAAGCTGGAAGGAAGGAAGGGATGAAGGAAGAAAGGAAGGAAGGAAAAAAGGTAAGCTGGAAGGAAGAGAGGAGAAAGGGGAAGGAAGAAAGGAAGGAAGGAAGCATAAAAGGTAAGCTGGAAGGAAGGACAAAGGAAGGAAGGAGAAAGGGGAAGGAAGGACAGAAGAAAGGATACAAGGTAAGCTGGAAGTTAGGTATGAAGGAAGGAAGGGAGGAGAAGGGGGAAGGAAGGGAGGAGAAGGAAGGAAGGAAGGAAGGAAGGAAGGAAGGAAGGAAGGAAGGAAGGAAGGAAGGAGAAGGGGGAACGAAGGAAGGAAGGAAGGGACAAAAGATTGTGGAAAGAAGGAAGAGAGAAAGGAAGGAAAGAAGAAATGGAGGAAACAGATTGGGTCAATTTGTCCCAGAAGGACAACAAGAGGGTTGGAAGGAAGGGAGGAGAAAGGGGAAGGATGGAAGCTTAAACGTATAACTTGTAGTATGAGAGAATGAGGAGGAAGAAGAGAGAGGGAGAGGAGAAGAAGAGGAGGACAAGAAAGGACAGACGAGGAAGAGGCGGAGAAGAAGGAGGAGGAGAGAGGTAGAGAAGGAGGAGAGATGAGGATAAAAGGAAGGAAGGAAGGAAGCTGAAACGTATAACTTGTAGTATGAGAGAATGAGTTGGAAGAAGAGAGAGGGAGAGGAGGAGAAGGAGGAGGAGAGAGGTAGAAGAGGAAGGAAGGAAGGAAGGGAAAAATCAAATCTCTCCTCCTCCAGACAGACAGGCAGACAGAGAGACAGACAGACAGAGAGAGAGACAGGCTGTGTGGAACAGTATTGTGTTTGTATATTTGTGTATTTCTGCGACATGTGTGACAATCTGTGTGTGTCTGTCTGTGAGCATCTGTGTGTGTCTATCTGTGTGAGTGTTTAATTCATTTCCTGTAGACATCCAGTCAGTCTGTTTTATCATATCTCTGTGTGAGGCTGTGTGTTAACGAGCGTGCAGGCAGCACCTGTACCTGTTCTATTTATAGACATTGATAACGAGCTGGCTGCTACAGCTGGCTACTGCACAGAGCAGAGCAGAGCAGAGCAGAGTGGGATTTGAGCTCGGTGCAGCCTCCGCAAAACAGCCTATAAACAGAGAACCGAATCGCTTATCAGAATATGGACATGATTAATCCGGCAAGGAGACCTTCCTGAGCTGGCTGTGTGACTTGCATGTTCGTACGACAAATGGTTTTCTAACCGTGGCAGTTTAGAAAAGAGGGTCATTTCTCCTGTTCTCAAAAAATCATCTCCTACTTTTGTATTGGAGTCAATGAGCCAGTGAAGCAGGTCTAGCTGCACAAAGAGGCTCATGCAGACAATTCTGTAAATCTGTCTGCTGTTTTGAGCACATCATCAGAGACACGACAAGTGTGGCTACAACCCTGGAAAAAATCAAGTGTCTAGAGTTTAATTTGTGGCCGTGAGGACAATTTATCCAGAAAAAATCCAGACTGGTTTGTCACTCTCTCCCACTCTAGCGATGATGTCACCCACTCTAAGCTCTGCTCGTTAGACGCAATACACAACCATTATAAAGTTGGATTTTGTTGAAAATCTTAATGATTTTAAAACTGCCAAATATCTGAAACTGTTGAATATATCAAGAAGATGAGTAATGCGGGAATAGATTAAAAGTTTGTCTACAGTTTAAAAGAAAAATGGAGTCTGTGGGATGAAGTATGTGAAAGCAGTAGAGGTTTAAAGTAGTATGAAGATTTTAAAGGTTTGAAGATGTTTTCAATGTATTCCTATGGGAAAAAAAATTCAGAAAAAGTTAAATAATTTAAAAAGTATAAATTGTTGAAAAGAGAAAAGTAATAGCAAGAAAGTCCTGAAAAAGCTGAACATTTTGATACATGAATTTTTGAAATAGCACAAAGTATGAAGGAGTAGTTAAACGCACAAAAAGAGCGGAAGACTCAGAATAATAATAACTAGAAAAAGCATTTCCAAGAATGGAAATGGGTTGGAAGCTGAAAGCAGCTGAACACTATTGCTGAAGCAATGCTGAATGAGCTGAAGAAATTGTTGAAAGAAAGAGAGAAACAAAGAATGCAAGAAAGTGCAAGAAACAACATGACAGAGGCCAGTATCGAACCCACAACCTCATGATCTCTAACCATATAATCTACCACTGCACCACAGAGAACATGGCAATACTGCCCCTGTTGTCATTATTCAATGATAACTGAATGCAGAATAGTAGAATGAACAGTTACAAGTGCAAATTGAGGGCTTTTGTGCCAGGCCTGACTATTTTATGTGAATTTAAACAAAGTATAATGCCAAAATGCCACAGTTGCAAAGACTGTTGTCTGTTAATGAGCTGCCCTCTGTGTCACTCTGAAGTTAACGAGCCCAAAGCTGCACCTGTCGGAAACACAGTCAACACCAAGAAAGCTTCAAGTCCAGCAGAAGTCATGAAAGACTTGTAATAAAATGAATATCAGGCTGAGAGCAGCAGTTTGAACATGAAACAAATTATCAGAAGTCAAAAGAGGATGACTGAGAAAATAAATCACTATTAATGTTGGTGAGGCAAGATTTGAACCAGCAACCTTCAGATCATGAGTCCAGTGGTTGAACCACTGAGCCACCAACACTCTCCACACACAGTGAGCATAGAGAAGCAAGTGAGAGGGAGACATAGAGAGTGAGGGAGAGATAAGAGAGGGAGATAGAGGGAAGGAGGGAGGGAGATGAGGAGAGGAGAGTGTTTGTGCATGATGGACATGATGTACACGTCAGAGTTCAATTAATTTACTAGAGACATCCTGTCAGTCTTTTTTATCGTGTGAGTCTGTGTGAGGCTGTCTTAACGAGCCTCCTCCAACAGCTGGTGACATGCACTACACAGAGGAGAGCAGAGCAGAGCAGAGTGGTATTTCAGCTCAGTGCAGCCTCCGCAAAACAGCCTATAAACAGAGAACCATACCTCTTATCAGAGTGTGGTTATGATTAATCAGCAAGGAGACCCTCCTGAGCTGGCTGTGTGACTTACATGTTTGTGAGACAAATACTTTTCTCACTGTGGCAGTTTAGAAAAGAGGGTCCTCTCTCCTTTTCTGAAAAAATCAGCTCCTAGTTTTGTATTGGAGTCAATGAGCCAGTGGAGCAGGTCTAGCTGCACAAAGAGGCTCATGCAGACAATTCTGTAAATCTGTCTGCTGTTTTGATCTCATCATATCAGACACGACAAGTGTGGCTACAACCCTGGAAAAAATCAAGTGTCTGAGTGTAATTTCTGGCCATCTAGGACAATTTATCCAGAAAAAATCCAGACTGATTTTCGCTCCCTCTCACTCTGGTGATGATGTCACCCACTCTAAGCTCTGCTCGTTAGACGCAATACACAACCATTGTAAAGCTGCATTTTGGCAGAAATTTTAATGATTTAAAAACTGCCACACAGCTGAAACTGTTGAAGATATCAATAAGATGAGCTAGAGCTGAATAGTTAAAAGGTTTGTCTACAGTTTAAAAGAAAAATGGAGTCTGAGGGAGAAAGTATGCTGGAGCTTTAGACGTTCAAAGTAGTACAACGATTTTAAAAGTTTGAAGTCGTTTTCAATGCATTCCTATGGGGAAAAAAATTGCAGAAAAAGTTAAATATTGTAAAAAGTATACATTGTATGAAAGAGAAAAGTAATAGCACAAAAGTGTTCAAGAAGCTGCACATTTTGATGTATGAATTGTTGAAATAGCACAAAGTATGAAGGAGTAGTTAGGTGCGCGGAAGAAGTAAGAATAATAAGTATAAAGAAACAAAATGGCCGACCTGAAGAACAATAGGTTGGAAGCTTTCAGCTTCCAACCTAATAACTAGAAAAAGATAGCATTTCCTGCAGAAAATGCGTGTGAATGCAGAATGCAATGCCGAATGAGCTGAAGAAATTGTTGAAACAATGCTGAATGAGCTGAAGAAATTGTTGAATCAGTGCTAAATTAGCTGAAGAAACTGCTAAAGCAATGGCAAAAAAAAGCTTTATAGCAGAAATAGCAGAAAACTAAATCTGTTTTATTGGTGGATGGCATTAAAAGGGTTAAAAAGAGTTAAAAAGTTTAAGAGACAAAATGAAATGTAGTACAAAATTACAAAATTAAATTGTTTTACATTGAAATCTGCTCCAGTACAGCTGAAAAAAGTCTACGTCTACTCAAATACTGTATATTGGAAACCGACAGCAGAAGAACATTTTAAGAAAAATATATTGTTAAGGTGTTGAGGTGTTGGGTAGAAATATAAACACACAAGTAAGAAAATAAAAAGGCACTGAATGGTGAGCAATGTCACTGAAAATATTTTAATAGCCCTAATATAAAATCTGTTTCAATCAGCCAACATGTAACAATCAACAGATATCATAATTTTGAACAGTGAAACAAACATAAATCGTGACAATGGAACATACAAACAAAATATATATAAAAATCATAATCTATTTCTTTTACAAACCTTTGTGCAGTTAAAAATATTGAACAGCTTTTGACACAAGGGGTTGTAAAAGTTAATTCACAGAGAAAACTATTTGAAAGAAACAAGTTATAGTGACATCAAAACTACTTTTGTGCAAATCATACAGCACATGGTGAGCTCATCTGTGTCTAATATAGGAGGTAGTCAGTTTGGTTAAAATCATGTAGGCAGAGATTAAAAAGATTCAATAAAAAGGAAATGGTGAAATAATAATAATAATAATAATAAACAAACAACAAAACAAAGAATTATTTATGGGAATACAGTTAACAGAAAAAGGTATGATACAGTGATAAACTGATGTGCTAGTCAAATGGAAAAAAAACTTGAAAGTTTTTCATGGAGTTATCTCATCAGTCAACCACCATCAAACATTAAGAAAAGCCAAAAATTGTCCCCCTTTGTAATATTTTAGAGGGACTTTTGATGCATTTCTTTACTGTGATCAGACAATGTGAGTGACAGGATATCTTTTGGCTTTTTTGTGTTGGCTTTTCACATGTTGGTTAGATAGGGCTAAAGTCTTCAGTCATGAACAGTTGTAATAATGACACTTCATGACTCCAACCCCAGTGGACCTGGACTGACATTCATGCCATTAAAATCTAAAATTCAGCTGGGTGTTGATATTCAACAGATGATATTTAAATTAAAACCAAGTCAAAGACTTAGGTGAGAAGAGTAGCACAAGAACAATCACATCATTGGATGAGGTCCATGTGAAGAAGTTCACTTTGGTTTCACACATTCAACTTGTGTGTTACGATTCATGTCTTTACACTGGGATTTTCATTAGCCCTAGGCTAAGTGCACACATGTGAAGAACCTTTTGCCTACCAGCTGAAACCCCACAGTAGTGATTTTTTTAAAAAGAAAAAAAAAATATATATATAAGTATTTGATCTTCTAGTTTGGTTAGTTCTCTTACATATTGCAACTGAACTACTGTAACTGACCTGTTTTCCCTGTTTGTCTGTTTCCTATACCTGTTGTAGAGGAAATAGACAAAGAGGCTGGGAGGAAAGGAAAAGGAACCAAATACATTTTATGAATTAGAAGAGGGCCTTTAACTTCTTTACAATTAATTTCATGCAAGAAAACCTGATGGAAATAAGAAAGAAAGAAAACTTACTCTATAGAAAGAAAATAAACTTAAGTTATAATAAAAATAATATAATATAATCTTTGCAAAAAAGAACATTTCACTTATTTTTTGCGGTAGAATAATGACTTTCAATGAGTGCTGTGTTCTTTTTTTTCTTATGTAAAAAAATGTCTTCTTGGGAAATTGGGATTTTACTGTCAGTTGTCATCTGTCTAAGCATCCCTTTTAGTTTTACAACAATAAAGACTTCTCATTGCATCTGATCTTAAACACAGTCGCAAATATATATTTGTGGAAAAACTTGTCCAGTGTAATGGCCGGAGTATATGAGATGTAATGTAATGTACAAAAAGGAACACACTTAATGTTGCATGGCAAAAGGTTTTAAAAGGTTTTGCAGAAAGCGTGAAATAAAAAATAAAATAATGGTTTGTACAAAAGAAAAACATTGTTACTTTGGACAGAGGACAACAGTTAACAGTGATGTTTGTCCAAAATACAGATGTAAATGCAAACATCAGCATTAAGAAGTGGTTTTGTCAGTGACAGAATTATTCGAAAAGGGTTGCATAACAAACATGTTGCCTTTAAGACTTGTTAAGGGAGCTGCTTAGTGATGCAGGGTTGAGGTTTCTGTCACTCAGAAAAACTGAGGGACCACTGACCTGCAGGCTTGTGTGTCTCTGCAGTACTGCACCTGATCATTTTCCAGAGGATTGACAGTAGAAAGGCTCCATTGAACTGGACTGTGCACGGGACTGGATGTGTGATGAGGATGGAGGAGGGAGGGGCTGATTCTGACAAGAGAACATTAAAAGACTTATACTTAGATATATGAAAGAAGACATGTTCATTGGTGAGACTGACACATAAATCTAATACCTATAGTTTTCAGTGGCAACATGATTGCTTGTTCGTGATGAGCTGCTCCAGCATCTCAGAGTCAGAGTCCTCTCATCCTCTGCTTTCAACACTGGCTGGAACTGGCAGGAAGCAGGACCTGTTCCTGTGTGGTCAGCAATGATGGGTCCACTGTAGACTGATGGTTAAGATGGCATGGTAACATCAGGTCAGCAGCAGCATGATAACTTAGTCGTTATGGTAAGCAGGTGATCCTGACAAGATAAAACAGAAAGTCATGAATAATCAAATAAGAAATGTGATCAAATGTTACATGAAGTGTGATGATCAAACACCCTGGTCACTACTGTAGGGAAACACAATACCTTCTCCCCAGCTGCACATCACACAGGCTCAGAATGCTGTCCAGTCCTGGGTGTCTCTACTGTTTTGTGGAGAGATCACAGACCTGATAGAAGAAGGTAGTGGAGATCACATTGTTACTTGAGCTGTCACACAAATGTTAGACAAATTGTTAAAGGTTTTTATCTTGTACCTGTGCCTCTGTTATGAGGAGACCTGGGCACTGGCAGCAGGAACACATGTCTGGTCCAGCAGTCATGACTCCACTGTTGATTGACAGCTAGGATGCTGCTGTGTTGTCTGAGAGTTAAGTGTCAGAGTGAAGCCGAGGCAGACGTTGGCTGGAGTCATCTGATCCTCTGATCCTTCTGAAGAATGACCTGTCCAGTCCTGAGTGTCTCTACTGTTTTGTGGAGGGATCACAGTGGAGTACACCTGATGGAAGAGGTAGTGGAGATCACATTGTTACTTGAGCTGTTACACAAGTGTTAGCCTACAGTTGACAACATCAACTTAAACACTTAAACTTAAGAGTCACATAACCAAAGTTGTGTTTAATTTAATGCTGTACCTGTTCCTCTGTTGTGAGGAGACCTGGATGCTGGCAGCAGGAACACGACTCTGGTTCACTGTTGATTGACAGAGCTCTTGGATGCTGTTGTGTTGTCTCATCTATGGCAGCATGATGACGAGTCCTCTCATCCTCTGTTTTTAAGAATGGCTGAAACTTGCATGAAGTAGGAGTCTCTGTGTGGTCCAGCAGCTGCAGCTCTGCTACTGATTAACAGTTCAGATTGTGAAGTGGCAGTTCTGTGCTGAAATGATGACTTTGTTGTCACAAGCTGATCCTCATAGTCAGTGATGCAAAGCTGTCCTCACTGAGGACACAAGACAACTGTGCCTCATGTCCAAGAGAAATAAACATTTAAGTACGAAAGAAAACTTCATGTAAATATGAAAGAAAACTTATTTTATAAAAGAAAACATGGAGGTTCTAAACTGAATTATAACAATAAAGAAAACTTATGTTCCTAGTCTCTGGTCAGGCCTCCCACCCTGCCAGAGAAGATAATGGGAAACTGTGGGGCCCCAGCTGGTGGGTATGAGGAAGTATGTGTAGAGAACACATACTTCCTCAAGTATTAGCAGGTGTGTAAAGCTGTACACACTGATGCTGTGTCAGCATCAGTGTGTACAGATGTATGTTGTATGCTGTGTGTAGCTGCTGTGTATACAGCAGCTACACACAACTGTTTGACCGGTGCATTTACCAACCCAAACCCAAACCCACCCTGGTAAATGCACCGGTCTAAACAGTCTGAGAATCCATAAAAATATTTAACCCTAGAAAATGACATTCCAAAAAATTAAGCAACTTTTTAAATATCAGATTAACACTACATGTAACATTAAATATGCTTTTTATGAACCTTGTGACATCATTCATCCCCTTACGTACACTTAGTGAAACAAGTTCAACAACAATGTGGTTACTAAAACAACACAATACAATGCTCTGTGGGTTTTTCTTACCTCACCAGGAACCTTAACAGAGTACATGGTTAGAAATAGAAAAAAATAGTTTACCACTTGACCTGAGTCATCTGCATTTTTCTTTACCCTTTAACACTCACCTGACTTCTTCATGAACTGTCAAAGGACAACACACAGTACACAGGGTTGTGATAACTGTAGTAGGTCTTCAGCACACCAGAATGGAGACACTGCTGAGGTCGAGAGATGAAAACCAGGTCCAGCACTGTGTTCTTGTCTGTGGTTGGGTCAGTGATGAGCTGTTCATACCCTCTGGACCGAAACATCTCCAGGATTGGCTTGTTTCCATCGGACAGAAGATTCTCATTGAAGTCTCCACAGACGATGACGGGGTGAACATCCATGATCTCCAGTGAGTCCACAAGACTGCTCAGGTTTGACAGGAACAATCTCACACTGTAGTCTGGTGGTCTGTACACGGCTGCAATCAGTGCTCTCACTGGGGCCTCAACCTTTAAAGCTACAAACTCAAGGTCAGTTACATTATGAACATACTGCTTTTCACGCACCTGGATGTGGTCTCTGACATACACAGCAACTCCACCACCAGCTCTGTTGGCCATCCGGGGAACATTGGTGTAGGACAGGTGTCTGTTGCGTCTGAACATGTTGTAGCCTTGAAGGTGAAGACTGTCTGCCACAAAGGAGCCCTGCAGGTGGGTTTCTGTGAGACACAAAACATCTGCAAAACACAGTTCATGATGGCTCTTGATGTCATTGATATGAGCTGGAAGTCCCTCTGTGTTGTGGTGAACAATGGTCAGAGTGTCGGGTCGGCTCAGCGTCTCTCTGAGTGCAAGAAGTGGCATCATATGGTCCAGGTTCACTTGTCTCATGGCCTCGAGCGCTTCAGTGATTTCAGTGTTGGCGTAGATTTTACTCTCATCCATCTCCAGCAGGTGCAATCCATTTAGAGAGGTGACTCTGCTAACAGCAACATAAGCCATGCCAGGCTCAAAGATGTTTTTCAGGGAGACAACAGCTGACTGTCTTGTCATACCTTGAACCTTGTGAATGGTGCATGCAAAAGCCAGCCTGATGGGAAACTGTCTGCGTACTGCTCCTTTCTGTTTCAGCTGCTCTTCTGATCTCTCGATGTAAACAAGGTTGTCAGCTGATCCTGAGGCTGTTCCATCATCCATCTGGAGACCAAGCATCCTGACATGTTGTTCAGAGGTAACCATCTTGACCAGAGTAGCAAACGACCCGTTCACCAGTCCTTTAGAAACGTCCAGGTTTCTGGTCAGCATGACACGGACACCTTCAGCAACATGGAGTGTGTCTGGTAGCTCATTTGTACCTCCTTTGAACGGTTTCTCCTGTCGAGTCATTTTTCCACTGCTTGGATCCTTTTTATAGTCATCTGCATCAATTTCTGTGATTTGTGAGTGAAACTTTCTTAATGTTGCAGAGTTGTGGGCATCAACTTGCTTGTTGGTGGCAAAAATGTGCAGGGCATCAGCGGGGCATTGATCCGGTTCAGTGATGGCCTGTGAGAGCAAAGATCTGTCTGCTTCTGACAACTCCTCTGACTTGTCTTTCACACGGATCCTATTCAGCATCTCTGCAAAGGCGACATCATCCTTCTGACGCATGATCTCAGTGAGCGTGATCATCTGAAAGTTTTCCTGCCACAGGTCAATGTTTTCTGGGTCGTGCACACACAGAGGTTTAGACTGTCTTACTGGTGGTAGCTGATAGAAGTCTCCAACAGCAATGACTGACATTCCTCCAAAAGGTTTCTGGCTGCCTTTGATCTGTTTCAGTCTGACATCAACATATGCAAAGAGGCCTTTGGATACCATGGAAATTTCATCAATTATTATGATTTCCGCATTGAGCAGTTCTGCTCTGACTTCATCCAGTGTGTTACCCAGTCCCACAAAAGGAGGTTTCAGACTTCTGGGGAGCTTCAGCAGAGAGTGCAGAGTATTTCCACAGATGTTAAATGCTGCGGTTCCAGTGAAAGCTGTCAGGAAAACAGTGGGGCTTGATATGTCAGTCTCGTCTGCATGTCTGGGGACTTTGCACAGTATCTTTGACGCCTCTGAATATATGCACTTGATGAGATGTGACTTTCCTGCTCCAGCTCCACCATTGATGTAAATGAACAGCGGCTCTGGATTGAGGTTACAAACACGCTTGATGCACCAGTCTCTGATTAAATAGAAGACACAAGCTTGTTTCTGGTTCAGGTTCTGATACATGTGACGTAACACAGCAGGATCCATTGCAGGGGGCTCTCTGATGGCTCTGGCTTCTGTTGCAGCGTTAGCCTGTCGATTGTAGTCTGGGACATTTTCTTGTACATTGTCATCATGTGGCTGTGCTTGTAGCTCCTCAATACACTCCATCCTCACAAGTTCAGACTCAGGTGCCAGGTTGTTCCACTCATCAATGACTCCTCCGTTCTGCTCGTACTCTTGCACAGCCTGCTCAATCTCTTCACTGTTTTTCTCATACTTGTCTTTGTTTCGTTTTACAACGTGTTTAACCAGCTCACCGTGCTCACGGCCAGGCAGACGTACAATGCCACTTTCATAGAATGATTGGTACGTGGGTAAATATGGCCTTTTCAGTTCTGCATCTGATCTGTAGGGAACATACAACTTCAGCAGTGATCCGTAGTGTTGTTCAGGACTTTTCTCCTTTGACGGACGGAAAAATCTGATCACAGCTGGCTTGTCATTTTTCCGCATCTGAACAAATCCCGAGTCATTCAGCAAGCGAAGGGCATCTTTACCTCTTGTCTGATTGCCATAGAGAATCCTGCATGTAGCTGCAAAATCAGCAAAACACATCTCCTCAAACTCTGCTGTCTCAGGTCTGTTTTTATATTTGTCCGACATTGACGTCATCCAGATGCTTGAAGTTTCTGGTGTTGCGTTCTCCAGGGCTGACATGGGCTTACTCATTCTCAGTGTGTTATCATCTGTGGATAGGAATACAACACCTCGTGAACACTTCTTTAGTTTGAGACCACATGCTCTTGCCACAGCTTCCTGTGCTGAGATCTCTCTCTTCTTTGAATATGCCTGCATGACCTCTCTCATTTCATCACATTCATTGACATGTTCTTTGTTTGAGTTTTCAATCACTGTTTTCAGATAGTCAGACATTTTGGATTCTTGCTTTGTGATGTAGCTGGTCAAATATAGGATACAAGAATAAGCGTTTAAAATGTAGGACACGTCAATATTTGCGTTCCAAGCCTTGAGAAGGTACGGATTATACCCATTTACCCAGCAGTCTTTGGGGTCACGTTTCAGTGTCACCGAGCAGGATGTGGCAATCAAGCTCATGCATTCCTGATATTCTCTGACTGTGAGATTATAGCGAGCCAGGAGCTGCTCTAAAGTCAGGTCGGCAATCTCAGGGTCGTTCAGGATCGCGTTCAGTGGTTGCAGTTTCTTTTTGGCATTTTCCACTGCTTCAGAAATGTCAGTGTCACTTTCAAAAGGTCTGGTGATCATGGTCTCTTTGCAGGGCTGTTTAGGAAATCCAAATCTGCAGGCAGAGCCAAAGCTTCTGAAACATGTACGAGAGTGGTTTCTGCTGTGCATCTGTAACTCTGTCACCTTTCTGTGCAGTTCAGGTTGTCTGTGTCGGTCAGGGAGCTGAGCTGAGATGTACTTTGAAACAAAGTCACACACGCTTTTGTCACTGTCTTCTCCACATACTGGTGCACCTTCTATCCACAGCAGGCAGTGAATGTGCGGGCTTCCTCTGTGCTGAAACTCTACTCTGTAGAAATAGTCATTTATTTTTCCTAAAGGCTGTGCTGGGCTCAGCAGAAGGTCTCTGAATAAAGCTTCTACACGTTTATCAAACATGCGCATGGCTGTCACAGGATTGCTTCTCAGTATGTCACACTTTGCTGACCAGTCCAGCTCGTCAAAATTGACATCCTCACCCTGTTGTCTTTTTATTGCTTCAATCACCTCAGGCCAACGCATCTCAGCTGCAGAGAATGTACAGAAGAAGGTGGGAGTTCCCAACTGTCTGATCATGGCAAACAGATCTTTGGTTGTTCTCTGCCAGTAGGCTGGAGTTCCTCTGAGTGGCTGCATGAACCTCACTGCATCTTTATTTCTCACCAGTCTCTCCACCTCACGTTTATCCAGTAACATGTCTGATGTTATTCTGCGTCCGTCTCTGGTCATAGGCTTTGCTTTTCTTAACTGAATGCTCATGCTGTTTGTGGCCAAGTGAATTTCAGTTACAAACTGAGCAAAAAACAAGTAATTTGTGTCTCTGGCAAAACGATTGTCAACACAGAAAAGTCGAGCTTTGAAATAACCGCTGGGCGACAGTTTAACAACTCTAGCTTCATCCAGTGTGTTCTGACCTGTAGGAAACTGCACGGGGAAAGCCATAGACTCCAGATTGGGAGTTTTAAAGAAACCAACAGGGGAATTTCTTTCAGCAGGTGCCACAGAGTAGATTCCCTCACTAAAACTCAATATGTCCTCTGAAACATCAGTCGGCTGAAGACACGAGTCAAGTGCAAATCCACCATTAGGAAGGTCTCCTTCTTGTTCCTCATCATCAGCTCTCTGCTCAGTGGGTTGTTCAGCATTTCTTTGTTCATCCTCACATGGCATGTCAACATCTGCTCTCTGCTCAGTGGGTTGGTCACCATCACATGACAACATGTCAACATCCGCTCTCTGCTCAGTGGGTTGGTCACCATCACACGACAACATGTCAACATCCTGCTCATCGTCAGGTTCATTATCTACCTCATGGATTGCTTCATTGTCAAACATATCAATTTCCAGCAGATCATCGTCATTGTAATCATCATCATTCATCATTTCTCCCTGCTCATCATCATCATCGTCATCAGGAAGTGTAGGGTCACACAGCTCAGCATCATCTCTGATAATTACATCCTTGTACTGCGGGTGAATCTCTTTCAGTTTATGCAGCGCCTGAACCAGTTTAGACCAGGTGACAGTCTGGAACAGCTGATGACCTCTGTAACACAGTCGTCTCTTCAGTTTCACTCTTAACACCTGAGACTCACTTCTCACTCTGGGCAAAGCTTCAACTGTTTCCTGTACTTCAGAGGGGACACACACCACATTACCTCTTATTAAATTTTGTCTACCTTTGGGAAGAGGAATGATCTTGGCAAACGGGATACACTTAGCTATCAGGTGTCTCTCCAAAATGTTGAGGTCACACAGTTCAGGTGGAATGTCAGCGAGCTCCATGTTGTTGGCTGCAGCAAGAGACGGCATCGCTCCTTTCTTCACGTGATCGTGGCAAGTGAAGCATATAAACTCTTGTCTCCTCTCATCTGGCATCGTGCACTGTTCATTTCTGCAGACGTCATCACACACATGAACATATTTACCAGTTAGACACGCTGCAACCACATTAGGATTTCTCACATAGTCTGACCTCTTACACTGTTTCACCTGGTTTGGAAATGATGCTTTTAAACACACGGTGCACACAAAGGTGGGACCAGCTTTAATATGTGATCTGAACACAGATATGGCCTCTGCAATCACACTGTTGTCTCTCTCTTCCGGTTGTCTAATGATCCGTCTGTATTTCTGCTTGATTTTCATTGCGCATCTCATTTTATGCATCGTTTTAAAAGCAAGATTGTTTTGATATTTCTCTCGCATTCTTTGCTTCATTAGTGCTCTGTGTCGTTGTCTGTATGCCTGGTTACTGTAAAGCCTCCTAAAATAGAAACCCCTCTGTTCTTTAAATTCAGAGTTGTTGCTGTATTTTTTGGTGTAAGCCAGCTTTTGCCTCTCCTTAAAAGCTGCGTCATGTTTGTACCTGTGTGTGATGTTAAGCTTTTGTCTCTCCTTAAAAGCTGCGTCATGTTTGTACCTCTGTGTGATGTTAAGCTTTTGCCTCTCCTTAAAAGCTGCGTCATGTTTGTACCTCTGTGTGATGTTAAGCTTTTGCCTCTCCTTAAAAGCTGCGTCATGTTTGTACCTCTGTGTGATATAAATTTGTTTCTGCTGTCTGACTTCATCATTCGTTGTGTAACAGTTCTTCATATGATCTTTGTGCTTTTGTTTGATTTCTGGTTTGGCTTTGTATTGCTGTTTTGCTTTTCTGTGTAACTCATCACAGTACTTTCTCTTTTCATAAAGTTTCTTTTTTTCTCTGAATGTGTCATTTAAAGCATACCTTTCTCTTTCTCTTAATTCTTTATCCTTTTGTGTTTCTTTACGTGAGCGCATTTGTCTCTGCATGAATTTTCTCCTCTCGTTTTTACCCAGTTTAGACACTTTTTTCAAGATGTCAGATGAGGTGGGTGGACATGCTTCAGTTTGAGTATCAGGCAACCTATGATCCTGTTGTGTCACAGTAGAAGTGATGTCAGTGGACAAACCTTGATGAAACATGGTCTCAAAGACATCACCAGCATCGTTTTCCTTTGAAGCAGCAGCCAAGGTGGACTCTTGGTGAGATTCATCATGAGCTGTAAGAAAAGTGACATCAGACTGGATTGGTGATTGTAGTTCAATTTCAACGTCAGTGGATGCTTCATCTTGATATTCAAGTATTTCATCACAGATGTCAGGGACAGGACTTAAACATGGCTCACTGTAAACAGCTGAAACAGGGGGTGTTACATCAGTATTCACTGTAATCGGTGTGTCATGGCTGACTTCATTGTGGTCGTTCATACTGAAAAACTGCACAGGTTTCAGCTCATAGTTGCGGAAGGACTTGGTGCGCTTGTGACACTGTTTGATCCTGTTGAAGACGTCACAGAGACGTGAAAATGTCACCATGACGGCACGACCACAAAACGGATCTGGTAAACCATCTTCTCCTCTGGAGTGTGGGTCAAAGAAACCATACCTGCCAGATCTGGTTCTGAACACTGCAATACATGTACCTTCCATAATTAGCAAAGCGTACTGCACTTCTGACAGAAGACAGCTCAGTCCAGCATCCAGGGCGAGAAAGGAATCAACATATTCACGACCTGGTTCTCCAAATGAGCCGAAACGGGACGGCTGAGTCATGTCAACATAATACACATTATCACGTGCTGTCACAATGTCAGGGATTTCATCTGTAGCCAAGTGGACAGACTCAGGATACTGTATCATGGCTTCACCGTACAGAGCATTACCTTTGTCCAAAACACAGTTTAGATCAGCTGTCTGGATGTGTTCATCCTCATGAAGATAGGCCAAGAACATCAGAGAGTTACATGTGCACTGCCTGTTTCTGTATTCACCGTATTTATAGTAATTCTGGCTGTAGGATGCACGGACTCTAATCTCAGTGGGCTGGTTGATCACGTTAGCATTGTTAGCATGAGAAGCTGCAGCTACACACACATTACCAGTTTGTTGTCCTCTCTTTACAACATCAGCTGAAACCTGCGATGGACCTGGTGCTTCGTGTCTACGAGACTTGACCTGGTGATGAGAACACTCTGTTTCAAGTGGTGTGTCACCGGGACGTTTACCTTTTACGACATCTGCAGAAGAAGCCTTTGGCGCAGCTGAACCACTGGGTTTAGGCTTAGCAATGTTAGCATTAGCATGCTCTTCCACACACAGGACGTCAGTGGGACATCTCCCTTTTACCACGTCTGAAACCTTGGACACAGGTGACTTCTGTTGACTTATCTGTTGCACAGATGGACCAGGAAGTGTCGCCGACTCACTGCTCTGTGGACCAGGACTCTCAGCTTGGACATCACGAGACTCCTTCTGCCACCGGAGTTTTGCAGCTTGAGACCTTGCGTTCTTCCTTGGCATTGTTGTTATGAGTTTAACACCACAAATACCACTCAGATCAGATACAGATTCTGTATTAGTGCTATCTTTAGACTTTACTTGTCAGTATGTACCAGATTAAAGATCAAGTGTTCCTTAAAATTATTCTATTATACCGTATGAACTGGGTTCTCACTGGTGTCCGTAAATGTAAATCTGTGGGAAAATATATTAAATTTACAACTATGAGAGGATTGAATACTGATTTGAAAAACCAAACTGTAATATATCGTAGTGTCAGAGTTAGACACAAGCTTATCAGCCAAAATATCAATAAGGTTAATGTAGGTTTTTTTTCCAAAGGACTTTGCAGGATGATCACAAACCAAACCACTCACAATGTTAGATGAAGAACCTTCTTTCTCTGTCAGAGGGCACTATACTAATTGCAACAATAGCTTTAAATACAAATACCAGTATAAGTTCTCACAGATCCTCGTCTGTTTATTTGACTTACCAGTAGAAAATAAATTAATTCTGTTATTATTTATTATGTTCCTGAACCTTTGGCTATGTTTTATGTTAGAAATCACTTAAGACAGTAGAGTGTGTGTGATGACAGGCAGGTGTTGTTGCTCTCAGCCACGGGTTGATTCAAGGGTGTGTCTGCAAACCAGGGACAGCTCCTCCAAATGAATCCAGGTCCTCCGCACAGGTGTCTGTTTTTTTATTTCAGGATCAACAGGTTAAATAACAGCAAAACACATGTGTATAATACAGTTACTGAATCACCAGGAGAGTGTTAAATAAATGTGAAATTTGCAATCAAACCTGAGTACAGACCTGCAGATGTCCAAAACGAGTGAGCAGGAACAGACTGAAGACTAGATACAGTGCTCTTTTACTTTACAAGTTCTTCAGTACAGTTAATTATCTTTTATTAATTTGTGTATATTTATCAAACGGTAAATATTAACTTTATGCAAGCACTGTATTCCAAAAGTCAATACTTAATTATTTATGTATTTGGAGATCAAGTATATTTGCACTGATCTCAATCAAATAAGCCAAAGCTTTTATCTACAAATGAAAAAAAAAAACTGGGGAGAAGGTTTCTTAACCCCTCTGAGTTTACTCAGATAATACTACTCAAATAGTTTTTGACCAAATACAATATCCTAATGGGATATGCCAAATTAGGAAACAATATATAATATAGTTATCAATTAATAATGGGGAGAGAGAGACAGGATAGACAGAGCGTGAGAGAGGAGAGATTCTCTCAGTGCTTGTAAAAATAGACAGATCCAGCAACACTGCCAGGAAAACGTTTCAAGTTTTCTCAGAAGGTATGAGCTTTCCAAAATTCACATTCAAGTTGTAAAATTCACATTCAGCTTGATAATTAGTGATACTTTGTCACCTTGAGCAATCTGCTAACCAGTGAACAAAGCTTATGACCTCACACTGCGAACCGTCACCAGTGCTTGGCCCAATAGGTGAGTGGGACAGTCAGATAGATGGAGGGAGATAAAAAAGACAGAGCTGTTTTTTTCCGACAGGAGAGACAGAGACCAGCAAGCGCAAGGGAGCAGAGAGGAGGCTTCACATCAACAGAATGAACTGTCAATGATCACCCAATAGAGAGAGTGGTATAGAAAGATGCTTTTTAGGAGAGGGTAGATGGCTTTCAATGACAGAGGAGAGGGGAGAGGTGATGCACCACTGGACAGTGGTGGACAACAGGATCTGGAAGAAAAGAAAACACTGTTACTTTACATTACATTTGACAATGGTTTAAGTTACAATAAGTACAAAATCTAAAGCAACTGGTTGTAAAATCATCCTAATATGTCACAGAGACTCAGGAATAATGTTCATACAACATACTGAGCTCACAAACAACAATCCTACAAGATATTCGCATTAATTTCTTTTTTTTTTTGCAGACCGTAAATCATGTTTATGTTAAACATGTTTTGAATTTCTATGGGTGGCATGAGTCTCTCCCAGTCACAGCGTCTGTGGCATTTCAGTCTCCGGGTTGCCAGTTGCCAGTGAAAGTTAGAAAAGAGGGAGGAAATGTGGCAAATGGAGCCGATGGCAATTGAAGTGATTGTGAACGTGTGGTGCGGCTCGTGAGATGAGTCAGGTCTCCGGTCGTCATGTTTTATGATCCGACGGTCAGAAAGTGGAGGAGAAACGGAGCGGCTCACATCGTTTATTCTGCGGTAAGACGTCTCATATGTTGGCTCATAGAGATGCACGGTTTGTGGGCACATCTGCTCCGCGGATGAATAACATACACTAAGGCTCTGGTAGATGCAGGGTTACAGTGTGTGTCTGTGAGTGTGTATCCAACTCATCATCAGAGTGGTAATTTAACAATAACCTGCAGATCAGCTGAGTGATGTGAACTCCACTTGTAGTTACTGTGAGTCAGAGCAATAAAACAATGAGGTTGTTGATGAATATTTAGCTTTTTACTCTGCTTGGGACTGACTGTGAGTGAGCAGAACTGTCTGGCAACCTGGAGTGTGGTGGGTAGGGGAGGATTAAAAAAGAAAAATGTGTCAATGTGTTTGAACTTACCAAGGGACAGGCTGCATTTGCCAGGATGGAAAAGGTGGCCAGAGGGAGTGGACAGAGAGAAAAGAAAGACACATTTTAGTTTCCCTCCAGTATTAAAGACCATCTATTGTCACTGCAATTATTTAATTACATATGAGGTGCTGTACAGTGCAGTACATGACACATACAATTATTAAAATCAAAATAAAATACTCATAGGACATTATAAATATGAGGTATTTTATTAAGCTCAGTTTCTGTGTCTGTACTTACCAACCAAAGCGCAGAGTTCTGACAATATTGTCTGTGTAAAAGAGACAAAAGATGAGTTTAAACCAGTCTCTTTATGCAGCAGGCAATTATTCACTTCTCTGTGACAAGAAACAATATGTTGTCTTGTAGTATGCACTTTAAACTACACAACAACCAACACGTTGAGTGTTCCATCTCAGATCCCTACTTTTTCTAGGTGCTTAACCACACAATTAATAATTATGATATAGTGAATTAATGAATTGTTATTGATAAATGAAACCAAACGTCCCCTCTAAACAACTGTCAAAACAAAGTTGTTTACCTCTCAAACAAATATTTATGTTCTAAAGATGTTTAAAGATCCCTGTGTGTGTGTCTTTATTTACAGAGACCAACACATAGGATGCAGGGGACACATGAGTCAAATACACAGGGAGATGTGCAAAAGACCCATGACGTTAGCCATGACACGTCAGCAGTGCCGCCTGTCTGAGGGACAGGACTGGGACTGGGCAGACGGGATTAAAAAAAACAACAACCCAGACTGGGCAGAAGGCTGGTTGGGGCTAGCTAGTTAGCAGCTACTTAACTGCAAAACTCTCCTACAATTTCATCCTCATCTCATAAATAAATGACGGATTGAACAGCAACAGCTTTCCACTGAACCACGCCCATGACAGCAGGCGTTAGCATTAACCGCTATGCGGACATTAGCATTAATTCCCAGGCTGACGTTAGCACGTTGTTAACACGGTTTTACTCTGGTTTAACAGGGAAATTTTTCGCCCCTCAATTTCTTTTAAGTACATTTAAGCCTTAGCTCAGTCTGGTATCACAGTGAAACAGGAAGAAAACGCATTTCTGACGTTTTACAGTTGTCTGTGAGAACACTCAGTTACCTACCGTTGAGACCTCAAAGCAGAATGACGTGAGCGTCCGCAAACAGCTGTGAGGACTGGATGAGGCGTTTAAATGTCCTCGGAAATTCCATACTCACACTGGGAAAAGCAGGACGGGCTATGCATTGTGCTTCTTTAGACTATTTTATTGAAACATCAACAAATTATCACGGTTGCAGACAATTTATTCATGACATTAAAATGATTTCAGTTGAAGTTTTGAATTATAGGGGTTTATGTGTGATTCATTTTAGCTGGGTTCCCCAACTCCAGACCTCGAGGGCAACTGCCTTGCATGTTTTCTGCTACAACACACCTGATTCAAATGATCAGCTCGTCGTCGAGCTCTGCAGTGGCCTGATAATGAGCCACTCATATGAATCAGCTGTGTTTGTAGCAGGAAACTCCTAAAACATGCATAGCAGTGGCCCTTGAGGTCCAGAGTTGGGAAACCCTGTTTTATCTGATAACCCATTTTACCTGAAGAAATGCCCATCTCCAACCGAGTTGCATTCAAGAACCTGTTTTCAGTGATGGAGATTAGACAACCAGCTGGTGTCCCAATTATGATGGTTAGGCTGATGAAATGGTCTTCTAATGGTGTTATATATAGTTCGACGTTGTAAAGTTATGCCTATTCAAATATATTAGCAACTAAAACCAGATTCAATACTGTAGGTATATGCGCTGGCTGAACCTCCTGGTTGGTACTAGGCCTACCTGAATTTCAGCCAGCTCCTGTATTTCCAGTCTTACATGATTAGTAAAAATGGGTAATTAATCCAGGTGTGTCCGACTAAAAAAAAAAAAAAAAAAAAAATCACACACCTGGCTGGCTGAAATTCAGAGAGTACCAATCAGGAAGTACGTAGGCTAGCTACAACTACTTCCCGAATTTCAGCCACTGCGGCATATAGCCTATTGTTAGAGATTAATGAACATTTATCTGATGAAAAGTAGTAAAACTTAGTGTAACAAGTAGTGTAACAAGTAAAACTTGTAACAAGTGAATAAATGCTGTGAGACAGAAATCTAAGATGAGTGAAAAGCAACATTAACTGTCAGGCTACATGTCCAAAGAACAAATTTGCCAAAAACTTGTGTACAGATATAAGCCTAGATGTGTGATGCAGTGATGAAATAGTTTCCTTTAAAAAGCAGCTTATCTCAGATCAAGCACAGTATTACTGTAAAGAAAAGGAGAGAAAGAGATAGGAGAAATGGAGAAGAAAAAGAAAGAGGGGGAGAGACAGCAATAATGGGATAAAGAGATGGAGTAAATAGAAATAAATGAAGAAAGAGAAAGGAAGAGACAGAGAGGGGGTAGACAGACAGAAAGATTATACTTGTTCATAATTAAAACATATATTAAATATAGTACAGGCCTGTGATGTAGCTATAAATTATATTATTAATACATAAAAAGCAGTAGAAATGTTAAAGGTACAAGAAAACATTGAATGGTTGAATTAATGGTTGAAAAGACAAAGAAAACGGGAATGGTAGATGAAAGAAAGAAAGATAGTAGTAATAAAGAAGAAATGACATTGGGGTGGATACATGATATACAGAGAGTGGTAAAGAAAGAAAGAAACAAAGACGTAAAATGACAGAAATGGGGTAGAAGAAAGAAGATGGGATATGGGAGAGGAGGATGAGAAAGATAGGACAGACGAGGAAAAGGAGGAGAAGAAGGAGGAGGAGAGATGGAAAAGAGGTCTTCCTGGTCGCACATCTCGCGCTGTGGAGCGCAGTGCGCGCGCCCTGAGCGCTTCAGATCGGTTCATTTCTATTAGCTGGACAGACTAGATCGTACCAAACAGGAAGTCAAGCACAGAAAAGGCGAGAGAATCCAGTCGATTTTCAAAATAAAATAAATGAAGTGATGATTAATTAAGTTGTTGCTTGTCCGTCTGTAGCCTAAATATTTGTCAGTTGTGTCTGCACACGACACACACACGTTTAAAATGACACGCGTGTGGTTAACCCTCCTGTTGTCCACCTGGGTCAAGGAATGAAGGAAGGGAGGGAAGGAGAAAGGGGAAGGAAGGATAAAATGTAAGGTGGGAGGAAGGATAAAGGGGAAGGAAGAAAGGGAGGAAGGATGGATAAAAGGTAACCTGGAAAGAAGGTAGGAAGGAGAAAGGGGAAGGAAGCAAGTAAGGAAGGAAGGAGTATGAGAGTTGTCTGAGAGAATGAGTTGGAAGAAGAGAGAGGGAGAGGAGGAGGAGAGAGGTAGGAAGGAAGGAAGGAAGGAAGGAAGGAAGGAAGGAAGGAAGGAAGGAAGGAAGGAAGGAAGGAAGGAAGGAGTATGAGAGTAGTATGAGAGAATGAGTTGGAAGAAGAGAGAGGGAGAGGAGGAGAAGGAGGAGGAGAGAGGTAGGAAGGAAGGAAGGAAGGAAGGAAGGAAGGAAGGAAGGAAGGAAGGAAGGAAGGAAGGGGAAAATCAAATCTCTCCTCCTCCAGACAGACAGGCAGACAGAGAGACAGACAGAGAGAGAGAGAGACAGGCTGTGTTGAACAGTATTGTGTTTGTATATTTGTGTATTTGTGCGACATGTGTGAGAATCTGTGTGTGTCTGTCTGTGAGAGTGTTTATTATTAATTTCCTAAGGACATCCTGTCAGTCTGTTTTATCATATCTCTGTGAGGCTCTGTGTTAACGAGCGGGCAGGCAGCACCTGTACCTGTTCTATTTATAGACCTTGATAACGAGCTGGCTGCTACAGCTGGCTACTGCACAGAGCAGAGCAGAGCAGAGTGGGATTTGAGCTCGGTGCAGCCTCCGCAAAACAGCCTATAAACAGAGAACCGAATCGCTTATCAGAGTGTGGACATGATTAATCCGGCAAGGAGACCTTCCTGAGCTGGCTGTGTGACTTACATGTTCGTACGACAAATAGTTTTCTAACCGTGGAAGTTTAGAAAAGAGTGTCCTTTCTCCTGTTCTCAAAAAATCAGCTCCTACTTTTGTATTGGAGTCAATGAGCCAGTGGAGCAGGTCTAGCTGCACAAAGAGGCTCATGCAGACAATTCTGTAAAACTGTCTGCTGTTTTGATCACATCATCAGAGACACGACAAGTGTGGCTACAAACCTTGAAAAAATCAAGTGTCTAGAGTTTAATTTGTGGCCGTGAGGACAATTTATCCAGAAAAAATCCAGACTGGTTTGTCACTCTCTCCCACTCTAGCGATGATGTCACCCACTCTAAGCTCTGCTCGTTAGACGCAATACACACCCATTATAAAGTTGGATTTTGTTGAAAATCTTAATGATTTAAAAACTGCCAAATATCTGAAACTGTTGAAGATATCAAAAAGATGAGTAATGCGGGAATAGATTAAAAGTTTCTCTACATTTTAAAAGAAAAATTGAGTCTGTGGGATGAAGTATGTCAAAGTAGTAGAGGTTTAAAGTAGTATGAAGATTTTAAAGGTTTGAAGAGGTTTTCAATGTATTCCTATGGGAAAAAAATTGCAGAAAAAGTTAAATATTATAAAAAGTATAAATAGTATTAAAGAGGAAAATAATAGCAGGAATGTCCTGAAAAAGCTGAACGTTTTGATATATGAATAGTTGAAATGGTACAAAGTATGAAGGAGTAGTTAAAAACCAAAAAAGAGCGGAAGACTCAGAATAATAATAATAAGTTTAAAGAAATAAAAATGGCCGACCAGAAGAACAATAGTGTGAATGCATTCTGCATTCACACTAATAAGATGAAGTTTAAAGAAATAAAATGGCCGACGGGAAGAGTAATACTGTGAATGCTTTCAGCATTCACACTAACTAGAAAAAGAAAGCATTTCCTGCAGAAAATGCGTGTGAATGCAGAATGCAATGCCGAATGAGCTGAAGAAATTGTTGAAACAATGCTGAATGAGCTGAAGACATTGTTGAGAAAAAGAACAGATGGAAAGAAAGAAAATGGAAAGGGTAGAAAGAAAGAAGAGAGAAAAAGAACAGAAAGAACAGAAAGAAAGAAAGAAAGAAAGAAAGAAAGAAAGAAAGAAAGAAAGAAAGAAAGAAAGAAAGAAAGAAAGAAAGAAAGAAAGAAAAGAGAATGAATGAGAGAGACGGGGTAGTAAGAAAGAAGGAAAGACATTGGGGTAGATACATGGAAAGCTGGAAGGAAGGATAAAAGGGAAGGAAGAAAGGGAGGAAGGATGGATAAAAGGTAACCTGGAAAGAAGGTAGGAAGGAGAAAGGGGAAGGACGGATGGAAGGAAGGAAATTAGGAGAAAGGGGAAGGAAGCAAGTAAGGAAGGAAGGAGAAAGGGGAAGGAAAAAAGAAAGGAAGGGAGGAAGGAGAAAGGGGAAGGAAGCAAGAAAGGACAGAAGGAAGGAAGGAAGGATAAAAGTTAAGCTGGAAGGAAGGAAGGAATGAAGGAAGGAAGGTAAAAAGGTAAGCTGGAAGGAAGGGAGGAGAAAGGGGAAGGAAGGAAGGAAGCATAAAAGTTAAGCTGGAAGGAAGGACAAAGGAAGGAAGGAGAAAAGGGAAGGAAGGACAGAAGAAAGGATACAAGGTAAGCTGGAAGGAAGGTATGAAGGAAGGAAGGAGAAGGGGGAAGAAAGGAAGGAAGGAAGCATAAAAGGTAAGCTGGAAGGAAGGACAAAGGAAGGAAGGAGAAAGGGGAAGGAAGGACAGAAGAAAGGATACAAGGTAAGCTGGAAGGAAGGTATGAAGGAAGGAAGGGAGGAGAAGGGGGAAGGAAGGAAGCTGAAACGTATAACTTGTAGTATGAGAGAATGAGGAGGAAGAAGAGAGAGGGAGAGGAGAAGAAGAGGAGGACAAGAAAGGACAGACGAGGAAGAGGCGGAGAAGAAGGAGGGGGAGAGAAGTAGAGAAGGAGGAGAGACAAGGAAGGAAGGAAGGAAGGAAGCAAGCAAGCTGAAACGTATAACTTGTAGTATGAGAGATGAGTTGGAAGAAGAGAGAGGGAGAGGAGGAGAAGAGGAGGAGAAGAGGAGGAGAGAGGTAGAAGAGGAAGGAAGGATGGTAGGATGGAAGGGAAAAATCAAATCTCTCCTCCTCCAGACAGACAGGCAGACAGAGAGACAGACAGAGAGAGAGACAGGCTGTGTGGAACAGTATTGTGTTTGTATATTTGTGTATTTGTGCGACATGTGTGAGAAACTGTGTGTGTCTGTCTGTGAGCATCTGTGTGTGTCTGTCTGAGTGTTTAATTCATTTCCTAAGGACATCCTGTCAGTCTGTTTTATCATATCTCTGTGTGAGGCTGTGTGTTAACGAGCGGGCAGGCAGCACCTGTACCTGTTCTATTTATAGACATTGATAACGAGCTGGCTGCTACAGCTGGCTACTGCACAGAGCAGAGCAGAGCAGAGCAGAGTGGGATTTGAGCTCGGTGCAGCCTCCGCAAAACAGCCTATAAACAGAGAACCGAATCGCTTATCAGAGTGTGGACATGATTAATCCGGCAAGGAGACCTTCCTGAGCTGGCTGTGTGACTTACATGTTCGTACGACAAATAGTTTTCAAACCGTGGCAGTTTAGAAAAGAGGGTCATTTCTCCTGTTCTCAAAAAATCAGCTCCTTCTTTTGTATTGGAGTAAATGAGCCAGTGGAGCAGGTTTAGCTGCACAAAGAGGCTCATGCAGACAATTCTGTAAAACTGTCTGCTGTTTTGAGCACATCATCAGAGACACGACAAGTGTGGCTACAAACCTTGAAAAAATCAAGTGTCTAGAGTTTAATTTGTGGCCGTGAGGACAATTTATCCAGAAAAAATCCAGACTGGTTTGTCACTCTCTCCCACTCTAGCGATGATGTCACCCACTCTAAGCTCTGCTCGTTAGACCCAATACACAACCATTATAAAGTTGGATTTTGTTGAAAATCTTAATGATTTAAAAACTGCCAAATATCTGAAACTGTTGAAGATATCAAAAAGATGAGTCATACGAGAATAGATTAAAAGTTTGTCTACAATTTAAAAGAAAAATGGAGTCTGTGGGAGAAAGTATGCTGGAGCTTTAGAGGTTTAAAGTAGTACAAAGTAGTAAGAAGATTTTAAAAGTTTGAAGAGGTTTTCAATGTATTCCTATGGGGAAAAAATTGCAGAAAAAGTTAAATATTATAAAAAGTATAAATAGTATTAAAGAGAAAAGTCATAGCCATACTGTCCTAAAAAAGCTGAACGTTTTGATATATGAATTGTTGAAATAGCACAAAGTTTGAAGGAGTAGTAGAGTGTCAAAAAACGGCGGAAGAAGTAAGAATAATAATAAGTATAAAGAAAATGGCCGACCAGAAGAACAATAGTGTGATGCATTCTGCATCACACTAACTAGAAAATTTCCTCTTGGGAAATTTTGAAAGGGCACCGGGAGCTACTGCCGTTCTAACCATCTCTGTCAACATGGGAATCAAACCCACGATCTTAAGGTCAAGACAGAGCTGATCAGACACATGATCATCTTTCTATAAGCACTGATATGGAGGAGCTGTAATCACATGAAGTTACCTGTGTTAGAGTGAGAGAGATGAGTGCGCGCTTACGCGCGCATTTGATGTGTTTGTGTGTCTTTAACTGTAATCACAGGAAGTTACCTGTGTGTGTTAGAGTGTGGGAGAGGAATGCGCGCTGACGCGCGCATTTGTATGTTACCTGTGTGTTTTTAATGTGTGTGTGTGTCTATAACTGTAATGACATGAAGCTGGTTCTAGAGTCTGTGTGTGTGACTGAGCTGCATCCTGTATCAGTCTGATTTAGCTGTGTGTCTGTGTTTACAAACATCTTAACGAGCTCCAGGTGGATTGTTTATGGAGTTAACGACCCTGGCCTGAGGATCAGAGGTTACCATGACAACTTGAGCTGGTTGTCAATGACGATAGGGGCCACCAGGCTGAGGCAGACAGAAACGTCGAGAAAAAGACTGATTTTCTGCCTCTGCACTGGTCTCACATTTAGGCTTATTCTGACAAAACGGTAGCTCCTATCAGAACAAGACACGGATCAACGGTGCCCTAAGGCCTTCCTGAAAATTTTGGTACGATTTGGTGTTTCTACAGTAAATATTTTGCCGACACGGGCAGTTTTAAAACATCGGTCCGTTCTGCTCCTCTCAGAAAGTTTTTGTATTGGAGTCAATGAGGCAAAGAGACAGACATGGACGCACTCGGAGGCTGCTAATTCAAATTCTGTAAGTCTCTCTGATATTTTGAACACATTGTGGGAGACACAACAAGTTTGTCTACAAAACTGTGAAAAATTATGTGTGTACAGTGTAAATTGTGTCCAAGAGGAGTGTGGAAAGAGAAAGAATCAGGAGTTTTTCTGGGCTCTCCTCCCACTCTAGCTGATGACATCACGCACTCTAGCACGAACATTCCGTGCAATACACACCCATTATAATCTCATAATTTCTCCAAAAATGATCATGGTCATTGATCAGGGATTGATCAAAAACTATACAACCTATCAAAACGTGGAGTAATACACCAATACACAAGACTTGTGTCTACTATTTAAAGTTTAAACGGAGTCTCTAGGGGAAAGTATGCCTGAGCAGTAGACGTTTGTTAAACTCCAATGTTTGGTCTTTTTTGCTCTTCTTTTTTTCGCTCGTCCCATAGACTTCAATGCAAAATTTTGCGCAGTTTTTCGCGACTTACGTCGCGAAAAATTCGTGCACTATTGAAAAAAGTAATAGCAACTCGATCCCGATCAGGACGCACGTTTTGATATATAATATGTCCTGCAACTCTTCGAGTTGCAGGACTAGTAGTCGACAGAAAATCGTCCGGAAGAGGAAAAATAACTAGAAAAAGAAAGCATTTCCTGCAGAAAATGCGTGTGAATGCAGAAAGCAGCTGAACGCTGTTGCTGAAGCAATGCTGAATGAGCAAAAGCAATGCTGAAGATGAAGGAATTGCTGAATCAATGCTAAATTAGCTTAAGAAACTGCTAAAGCAATGTTGAGCAGCTGAACGCTATTGCTGAAGCAATGCTGAATGAGCTGAAGGATTTGTTGAATCAATGCTAAATTAGCTGAAGAAACTGCTAAAGCAATTTTGAAAAGGCTAATGCAGCTCAAACGTATAACTTGTAGTATGAGATGAATGTCTTTTAAAGGTAGAAAGCAGTAGAAATGCTAAAGGTACATTAAAATCCTGCATGTTTAAATCTAATGGTTGAATAGTTGAAATCTGCAGCTAACCTGACAGGAAGGAAAACTGATGAACCAGCGCTAATAGCTGAAGCAATGGCTGAAAGTAAATTCTACTGTAAAAAGTAGAAAATGTAAGATTTTGTATGAAATGTCTGGAAATTACTTGAATTGTTTGAGAGGATGGTAAAGACACAAAAAGCCTACTGAGATACATTGTAAACTGACAGCAGAGGATCATTGTTAAAGCAAATAGATTGAGCATTAGATGAAAACAGTAAAATTAGAACATGTAAACAACAGGTTTAAAGATGTGAAATGGTTGAGAAGAGGTAGATAGATGGATAAAGAGAGGGACAGAAAGAAAAAAGTTACAGTAAAACGCAGATTAAGGGGGAGAAAGAAAGAAAGAAAGAAAGAAAGAAAGAAAGAAAGAAAGAAAGAAAGAAAGAAAGAGAGATAGAGGGTTTGAAAGAGATAGATAGATATATAGATAGATGTGTGTGTCCGTTTGTGTGTTTGTTTGTTTGTGTGTGTGTGTGTGTGTGTGTGTGTGTGACAGACAGAGAGAGAGAGAGACAATGTGTGTGCGTTGTCAGGGTAAGGTTGCCATGGTGAGGTTGCCATGGAGAGGTTGTCATGTTGAGTTTGTTACAACACAGGAGCAGAGCACAGCAGATCTGGGCTCGGTGTAGCTCCCGAACAACAGCCCATAATAAGAGAACCGTACCACTTATCAGAATCTGGTAGAGACTGACAGGTTCACAAGACCTTCCTGAACGTGGTGATATGCATGAATTGTTTGTAGGTCAAAAACTTTTCTTGATATCACAGGTTAGAAAAGTGCTCATTTCTGATTTTGTCAAAAAATCAGCTCCTACTTTTGTATTGGAGTCAATGAGAGGAAGGGAGGGAACTGGCCGCACTCAGAGGCGCCTAGTTTAAATTCCGTAAGTCTCTCTGGGTTTTTGAGCACACTGTGAGAAACAGGACAAGTTTGTCTACAAAAGTGGAGAAAATTATTTGTCTGGAGTGAAATTTGTGGCCGTGGCAGCAGGTTAGAGAGCAAAGTGTCAGAGGATTTTCAGACAGTCTCTCACTCTACCAACTGACGTCCCCCACTCTAGCCACGAACATTCCGTCCCATTGACTGCCATGTTAAATCTGAATTTTGTCAGAAATCTTAATGATTTTAAAACTGCCAAATATCTGAAACTGTTGAAGATATCAATAAGTTGAAAAATAGCTGAATAGCTGAAAGTTTTGTGAACATTTTAAAAGCTGAATGAAGTCTGTAGCTGAAAGTATGCTGAAACAGTTGAAGTTCAAAGAAGCACAAGATTTGAAGAGTTTGAAGAAGGTTTTCAATGTATTCCTATGGGGGAAAAAATTGCAGAAAAAGTTAAATATTTTAAAAAGTATAAATAGTTGAAAAAAGTTGAATAATAGCTCTAATGTCCAGAAAAAGCTGCACGTTTTGATATTTGAATTGCTGAAATAGCACAAAGTATGAAGGAGTAGTTAAATGTCAAAAAAGAGCGGAAGTAGTAAGAATAATAAGTTTAAACAAAATGGCCGAACAGAATAACAAACAGTGTGAATGCCTTCTGCATTCACACTAACTAGAAAAAGAAAGCATTTCCTGCAGAAAATGCGTGTGAATGCAGAAAGCAGCTGAACGCTGTTGCTGAAGCAATGCTGAATGAGCAAAAGCAATGCTGAAGATGAAGGAATTGCTGAATCAATGCTAAATTAGCTTAAGAAACTGCTAAAGCAATGTTGAGGAGCTGAACGCTGTTGCTGAAGCAATGCTGAATGAGCTGAAGAAATTGTTGAATCAATGCTAAATTAGCTGAAGAAACTGCTAAAGCAATGTTGAAAAGGCTAACGCAGCTGAAACGTATAACTTGTATGAGATGAATGTCTTTTAAAGGTAGAAAGCAGTAGAAATGCTAAAAGTAGAAGAAAACATTAAAATCCTGCATGTTTAAATCTAATGGTTGAATAGTTGAAATCTGCAGCTAACCTGACAGGAAGGAAAACTGATGAACCAGCGCTAACATAGCTGAAGCAATGACTGAGAGTAAATTCTACTGTAAAAAGTAGAAAATGTAAGATTTTGTATGAAATGTCTGGAAATTACTTTAGAACATGTAAACAACAGGTTTAAAGATGTGAAATGGTTGAGAAGAGGTAGGTAGATGGAGAAAGAGAGGGACAGAAAGAAAAAGGTTACAGTAAAACGCAGATTAAGGGGGAGAAAGAAATAAAGAAAGAAAGAAAGAAAGAAAGAAGAGATAGAGGGTTTGAAAGAGATAGATAGATATCTAGATAGATGTGTGTGTCCGTTTGTGTGTTTGTTTGTTTGTGTGTGTGTGTGTGTGTGTGTGTGCGTGCGCTTGATGTGTGTGTGTGTGACAGAGAGAGTGTGTTTGATGGATGTGTGTAGTATGTGTGTCCGTTTGTGTGCGTCTGTTTGTGTGTGTGTTGGATGTGTGTGTGTGTGTTGAGTAAGAGAGGGAGAGTGTGTGTGTGTGTGTGTGTGTGTGTGTGTGTGTGTGTGTCTGTGTGTGTGTGTGTGACAGACAGAGAGAGAGAGAGACAATGTGTGTGCGTTGCCAGGGTAAGGTTACCATGGTGAGGTTGCCATGGAGAGGTTGTCATGTTGAGTTTGTTACAACACAGGAGCAGAGCACAGCAGATCTGGGCTGGGTGTAGCTCCCGAACAACAGCCCATAATAAGAGAACCGTACCTCCTATCAGAATCTGGTAGAGACTGACAGGTTCACAAGACCTTCCTGAACGTGGTGATATGCATTAACTGTTTGTAGGTCAAAAACTTTTCTCAATATCACAGGTTAGAAAAGGGCTCATTTCTGATTTTCATCTTCTACTTTTGTATTGGAGTCAATGAGAGGAAGGGAGGGAACTGGCCGCACTCAGAGGCGCCTAGTTTAAATTCTGTAAGTCTCTCTGGGTTTTTGAGCACACTGTGAGAAACAGGACAAGTTTGTCTACAAAAGTGGAGAAAATAATTTGTCTAGAGTGAAATTTGTGGCTGTGGCAGCAGGTTAGAGAGCAAAGTGTCAGAGGATTTTCAGACAGTCTCTCACTCTACCAACTGACGTCCCCCACTCTAGCCACGAACATTCCGTCCCATTGACTGCCATGTTAAATCTGAATTTTGTCAAAATTGATCATGATCAGTTGAAGGGTACTGATCAATAATGGTAGAAGATATCAATAAGTTGAAAAATAGCTGAATAGTTGAAAGTTTTGTGAACATTTTAAAAGTTGAATGAAGTCTGTAGCTGAAAGTATGCTGAAACAGTTGAAGTTCAAAGAAGCACAAGATTTGAAGAGTTTGAAGAGGTTTTCAATGTATTCCTATGGGGAGAAAAATTGCTGAAAAAGTTAAATATTTTAAAAAGTATAAATAGTTGAAAAAAGTTGAATAATAGCATAAAAGTGCTGAAAAAGCTGAACGTTTTAATATTTGAATTGTTGAAATAGCACAAAGTATGAAGAACTAGTTAAAAACTGAAAAACGGCGGAAGAAGTAAGAATAATAACTAGAAAATTTCCTCTCGGGAAATTTTGAAAGGGCACCGGGAGCTACTGCCGTTGGTACCATCTCTGTAAACATGGGAATCAAACCCACGATCTTAAGGTCAAGACAGAGCTGATCAGACACATGATCATCTTTCTATAAGCACTGATATGGAGGAGCTGTAATCACATGAAGTTACCTGTGTTAGAGTGAGAGAGATGAGTGCGCGCTTACGCGCGCATTTGATGTGTTTGTGTGTCTTTAACTGTAATCACAGGAAGTTACCTGTGTGTGTTAGAGTGTGGGAGAGGAATGCGCGCTGACGCGCGCATTTGTATGTTACCTGTGTGTGTCTTAATGTGTGTGTGTGTGTGTGTGTGTGTGTGTATAACTGTAGTGACATGAAGCTGGTTCTAGAGTCTGTGTGTGTGACTGAGCTGCATCCTGTATCAGTCTGATTTAGCTGTGTGTCTGTGTTTACAAACATCTTAACGAGCTCCAGGTGATTTGTTTATGGAGTTAACGACCCTGGCCTGAGGATCAGAGGTTACCATGACAACTTGAGCTGGTTGCCCATGACGATAGGGGCCCCCAGGCTGAGGCAGACAGAAACGTCAAGAAAAAGACAGATTTTCTGCCTCTGCACTGGTCTCGTATTTAGGCTTATTCTGACAAAACGGTAGCTCCTATCAGAACAAAAAACAGATCAGCAGTGCCCTAAGGCCTTCCTGAAAATTTTGGTACGATTTGGTGTTTCTACAGTAAATATTTTGGCGACACGGGCAGTTTTAAAACATCGGTCCGTTCTGCTCCTCTCAGAAAGTTTTTGTATTGGAGTCAATGAGGAGAAGAGACAGACATGGCCGCACTCAGAGGCTGCTAATTCAAATTCTGTAAGTCTCTCTGATATTTTGAACACATTGTGGGAGACACAACAAGTTTGTCTACAAAACTGTGAAAAAATTATGTGTGTACAGTGTAAATTGTGTCCAAGAGGAGTGTGGAAAGAGAAAGAATCAGGAGTTTTTCTGGGCTCTCCCCCACTCTAGCTGATGACATCACGCACTCTAGCACGAACATTCCGTGCAATACACACCCATTATAATCTCATAATTTCTCCAAAAATGATCATGGTCATTGATCAGGGATTGATCAAAAACTATTCAACCTATCAAAACGAGGAGTAATACCCCAATACACAAGACTTGTGTCTACTATTTAAAGTTTAAATGGAGTCTCTAGGTGAAAGTATGCCTGAGCAGTAGACGTTTGTTAAACTCCAATGTTTGGTGTTTTTTTGCTCTTGTTTTTTCGCTCGTCCCATAGACTTCAATGCAAAATTTTGCGCAGTTTTTCGCGACTTACGTCGCGAAAAATTCGTACACTATTGAGAAAAGTAATAGCACCCCAATCCCGATCAAGACGCACGTTTTGATATATAATATGTCCTGCAACTCTTCGAGTTGCAGGACTAGTAGCGAACCGAAAATCGTCCGGAAGATGAAGAAAGAAAATAACTAGGAAAAAATCCACAGAATAACAATAGTGCCCGGCTTCGCCGGGCACTCGTCCCTACAGCTATTTCATAGCTGTTGGGTCGAGTGCCCTGGCGATGGCCGGTGCCCTAACTAGAAAATTTCCTCTTGGGAAATTTTGAAAGGGCACCGGAGCTACTGCCGTTCCTACCATCTCTGTCAACATGGGAATCAAACCCACGATCTTAAGGTCAAGACAGAGCTGATCAGACACATGATCATCTTTCTATAAGCACTGATATGGAGGAGCTGTAATCACATAAAGTTACCTGTGTTAGAGTGAGAGAGATGAGTGCGCGCTTACGCGCGCATTTGATGTGTTTGTGTGTCTTTAACTGTAATCACAGGAAGTTACCTGTGTGTGTTAGAGTGTGGGAGAGGAGTTGTATGTTACTTGTGTGTTTTTAATGTGTGTGTGTGTGTGTCTGTGTGTGTGTGTGTGTACCTGTAATGACATGAAGCTGGTTCTAGAGTCTGTGTGTGTGACTGAGCTGCATCCTGTATCAGTCTGATTTAGCTGTGTGTCTGTGTTTACAAACATCTTAACGAGCTCCAGGTGGATTGTTTATGGAGTTAACGACCCTGGCCTGAGGATCAGAGGTTACCATGACAACTTGAGCTGGTTGCCCATGACGATAGGGGCCCCCAGGCTGAGGCAGACAGAAACGTTGAGAAAAAGAGCCATTTTCTGCCTCTGCACTGGTCTCGCATTTAGGCTTATTCTGACAAAACGATAGCTCCTATCAGAACAAGACACGGATCAACGGTGCCCTAAGGCCTTCCTGAAAATTTTGGTACGATTTGGTGTTTCTACAGTAAATATTTTGGCGACACGGGCAGTTTTAAAACATCGGTCCGTTCTGCTCCTCTGAGAAAGTTTTTGTATTGGAGTCAATGAGGAGAAGAGACAGACATGGTCGCACTCAGAGGCTGCTAATTCAAATTCTGTAAGTCTCTCTGATATTTTGAACACATTGTGAGAGACAGAACAAGTTTGTCTACAAAACTTTGAAAAATTATGTGTGTACAGTGTAAATTGTGTCCAAGAGGAGTGTGGAAAGAGAAAGAATCAGGAGTTTTTCTGGGCTCTCTCCCCACTCTAGCTGATGACATCACGCACTCTAGCACGAACATTCCGTGCAATACACACCCATTATAATCTCATAATTTCTCCAAAAATGATCATGGTCATTGATCAGGGATTGATCAAAAACTATACAACCTATCAAAACGAGGAGTAATACACCAATACACAAGACTTGTGTCTACTATTTACAGTTTAAACGGAGTCTCTAGGTGAAAGTATGCCTGAGCAGTAGACATTTGTTAAACTCCAATGTTTGGTCTTTTTTGCTCTTTTTTTTTCGCTCGTCCCATAGACTTCAATGCAAAATTTTGCGCAGTTTTTCGCGACTTACGTCGCGAAAAATTCGTGAACTGCTGAAAAAAGTAATAGCACACCGATCCCGATCAAGACGCACATTTTGATATATAATATGTCCTGCAACTCTTCGAGTTGCAGGACTAGTAGCGAATCGAAAATCGTCCGGAAGATGGAGAATAAGAAGAAAAAATCCACACAATAACAATAGTGCCCGGCTTCGCCGGGCACTCGTCCCTACAGCTATTTCATAGCTGTTGGGTCGAGTGCCCTGGCGATGGCCGGTGCCCTAACTAGAAAAAGAAAGCATTTCCTGCAGAAAATGCGTGTGAATGCAGAATGCAATGCCGAATGAGCTGAAGAAATTGTTGAAACAATGCTGAATGAGCTGAAGACATTGTTGAAAGAAAGACAGAAAGAAAGAAAGAAAGAAAGAAAGAAAGAAAGAAAGAAAGAAAGAAAGAAAGAAAGAAAGAAAGAAAGAAAGAAGAGAGAAAAAGAAAAGAACAGAAGGAAAGAAAGAAAATGGAAAGGGTAGAAAGAAAGAAAGAAAGAAAGAAAGAAAGAACATGGAAAGGGTAGAAAGAAAGAAAGAAAGAAAGAAAGAAAGAAAGAAAGAAAGAAAGAAAGAAAGAAAGAAAGAAAGAAAGAAAGAAAGAAAAGAATAGAGAATTAATGAGAGAGACAGGGGGTAGTAAGAAAGAAGGAAAGACATTGGGGTAGATACATGGAAAGAGAGATATACAGAGCGCAGTAGAAAGAAACAAACAAAGAAGTAAAAAGACAGAAATGGGGTAGAAGACAGAAAGAAGAAAAAGAGAGAGGGGAATGATAGATAGATAGATAGATAGATAGATAGATAGATAGATAGATAGATAGATAGATAGATAGATAGATAGATAGATAGATAGATAGATAGATAGATACTGTAGATAGATAGATAGATAGATAGATAGATAGATAGATAGATAGATAGATAGATAGATAGATAGATAGATAGATAGATAGATAGATAGATAGATAGAATAGACTACTATTTATAGAGGTGGAAAGGTTGAATGGAGGAATGAAGGAAGGGAAGTAGGAAGGAGGGAGGGAATGAAGGACAAAAGGAAGAAAGGAAGGAAGGAGAAAGGGGAAGGAAGGAGGGAAGGATAAAATGTAAGCTGGGAGGAAGGATACACGGGAAGGAAGAAAGGGAGGAAGGCTGGATAAAAGGTAACCTGGAAAGAAGGAAGGAAGGAGAAAGGGGAAGGAAGGAAGGAAATCAGGAGAAAGGGGAAGGAAGCAAGTAAGGAAGGAAGGAGAAAGGGGAAGGAAAAAAGGAAGGAAGGGGAAGGAAGCAAGAAAGGACAGAAGGAAGTAAGGAAGGACGGATAAAAGTTAAGCTGGAAGGAAGGAAGGAAGGAAGAAAGGAAGGAAGGAAAATAGGTAAGCTGGAAGGAAGGTAGGGAGGAAGGGAGGAGAAAGGGGAAGGAAGGAAGGAAGAAAGGAAGCATAAAAGGTAAGATGGAAGGAAGGACAAAGGAAGGAAGGACAGAAGAAAGGATACAAGGTAAGCTGGAAGGAAGGAAGGAAGGAAGGAAGGGACAAAAGATTGTGGAAAGAAGGAAGAGAGAAAGGAAGAAATGGAGGAAACAGATTGGGTCAATTTGTCCCAGAAGGACAACAAGAGGGTTCAACGTCTGAACTGAAATTCATGAGAAAAAATTTAATTGTTGGAAATGTTTATATCAAAAGTATAAAATCATTGAGAGGCTGATGAATGTGAGCTGAAAACCTGTGTGTGTGTCTGGATGTGGGAGCCTGACAGTCTCAATGTCTGTATGCAGAAGGTAAAATTGTTTGTAAGTGCCACAAAACTCCCCTCTCCCTAATGATCTGATTGATTACACCTGGCAGCCTGCCCTCAGAAGTTGCCATGGTGACTTTAACTGCTTACATTTTGATGTGTGGAAAAGTGTTGTGTTTGTCTGTTTCTGTATGTGTGCATGTGTGACTTTGTGTGAGTGTCTGTGTGTGTGTCTGTGAGCGTGCATGCCTGTGTTTGTGTGTGACTGACTTGATACACACGTCAGAGTTCAATTCATTTCCTATAGACATCCTGCCAGTCTGTTTTATCATATCTCTGCATGAGGCTGTGTGTTAACGAGCGGGCAGGCAGCACCTGTACCTGTTCTATTTATAGACATTGATAACGAGCTGGCTGCTACAGCTGGCTACTGCACAGAGCAGAGCAGAGCAGAGAACTGAGATTTCAGCTCGGTGCAGCCTCCACAAAACAGCCTATAAACAGAGAACCGTACCGCTTATCAGAGTATGGACATGATTAATCCGGCAAGGAGACCTTCCTGAGCTGGCTGTGTGACTTACATGTTCGTACGACAAATAGTTTTCTAACCGTGGCAGTTTAGAAAAGAGGGTAATTTCTCCTGTTCTCAAAAAATCAGCTCCTACTTTTGTATTGGAGTCAATGAGCCACTGGAGCAGGTCTAGCTGCACAAAGACGCTCCTGCAGACAATTCTGTAAATCTGTCTGCTATTTTGATCACATCATCAGAGACACGACAAGTGTGGCTACAAACCTTGAAAAAATCAAGTGTCTAGAGTTTAATTTGTGGCCGTGAGGACAATTTATCCAGAAAAAATCCAGACTGATTTTTCACTCTCTCCCACTCTAGCGATGATGTCACCCACTCTAAGCTCTGCTCGTTAGACGCAATACACAACCATTATAAAGTTGGATTTTGTTGAAAATCTTGATGATTTAAAAACTGCCAAAGATCTGAAACTGTTGAAGATATCAATAAGATGAGTAATGCGGGAATAGATTAAAAGTTTCTCTACATTTTAAAAGAAAAATTGAGTCTGTGGGATGAAGTATGTGAAAGTAGTAGAGGTTTAAAGTAGTATGAAGATTTTAAAGGTTTGAAGAGGTTTTCAATGTATTCCTATGGGAAAAAAATTGCAGAAAAAGTTAAATATTATAAAAAGTATAAATAGTATTAAAGAGAAAAATAATAGCAGGAATGTCCTGAAAAAGCTGAACGTTTTGATATATGAATAGTTGAAATGGTACAAAGTATGAAGGAGTAGTTAAAAACCAAAAAAGAGCGGAAGACTCAGAATAATAATAATAAGTTTAAAGAAATAAAAATGGCCGACCAGAAGAACAATAGTGTGAATGCATTCTGCATTCACACTAATAATAACTAGAAAATTTCCTCTCGGGAAATTTTGAAAGGGCACCGGGGGCTGCTGCCGATCTGTCAACTTGGGAATCAAACCCACGATCTTAAGGTCAAGAAAGAGCTGATCAGACACATGATCATCTTTCTATAAGCACTGATATGGAGGAGCTGGAATCACATGAAGTTACCTGTGTTAGTGTGTGAGAGAGGAGTGCGCGCTTACGCGCGCATTTGAAAGTTACCTGTGTGTTTTGATGTGTTTGTGTGTGTCTTTAACTGTAATCACACAAAGTTACCTGTGTGTGTTAGTGTGAGAGAGGAGTGCGCGCTTACGCGCGCATTTGAAAGTTAGCTGTGTGTTTTTAATTTGTGTGTGTGTGTAACTGTAATCACATGAAGTTACCTGTGTGTGTTAGAGTGTGGGAGAGGAGTGCGCGCTGACGCGCGCATTTGTATGTTACCTGTGTGTTTTTAATGTGTGTGTGTAACTGTAATGACATGAAGCTGGTTCTAGAGTCTGTGTGTGTGACTGAGCTGCATCCTGTATCAGTCTGATTTAGTTGTGTGTCTGTGTTTACAAACATCAACGAGCTCCAGGTGGATTGTTTATGGAGTTAACGACCCTGGCCTGAGGATCAGAGGTTACCATGACAACTTGAGCTGGTTGCCAATGACGATAGGGGCCCCCCAGGCTGAGGCAGACAGAAACGTCGAGAAAAAGAGCCAGTTTCTGCCTCTGCACTGGTCTCACAATTAGGCTTATTCTGACAAAACGGTAACTCCTATCAGAACAAAACATGGATCAACGGTGCCCTAAGGCCTTCCTTAAAATTTTGGTACGATTTGGTGTTTCTACAGTAAATATTTTGGCGACATGGGCAGTTTTAAAACATCGGTCCGTTCTGCTCCTCTCAGAAAATTTTTGTATTGGAGTCAATGAGGAGGAGAGACAGACATGGTCGCACTCAGAGGCTGCTAATTCAAATTCTGTAAGTCTCTCTGATATTTTGAACACATTGTGAGAGACAGAACAAGTTTGTCTACAAAACTGTGAAAAAATTATGTGTGTACAATGTAAATTGTGTCCAAGAGGAGTGTGGAATGAGAAAGAATCCGGAGTTTTTCTGGGGTCTCCCCCCACTCTAGCTGATGACATCACGCACTCTAGCACGAACATTCCGTGCAATACACACCCATTATAATCTCATAATTTCTCCAAAAATGATCATGGTCATTGATCAGGGATTGATCAAAAACTATACAACCTATCAAAACGTGGAGTAATACACCAATACACAAGACTTGTGTCTACTATTTAAAGTTTAAACGGAGTCTCTAGGTGAAAGTATGCCTGAGCAGTAGACGTTTGTTAAACTCCAATGTTTGGTCTTTTTTGCTCTTTTTTTTTCGCTTGTCCCATAGACTTCAATGCAAAATTTTGCGCAGTTTTTCGCGACTTACGTCGCGAAAAATTCGTAGACTGTTGAGAAAAGTAATAGCACACCGATCCCGATCAAGACGCACGTTTTGATATATAATATGTCCTGCAACTCTTCGAGTTGCAGGACTAGTAGCGAATCGAAAATCGTCCGGAAGAGGAAAACGGAATAATAAGAAGAAAAAATCCACACAATAACAATAGTGCCCGGCTTCGCCGGGCACTCGTCCCTACAGCTATTTCATAGCTGTTGGGTCGAGTGCCCTGGCGATGGCCGGTGCCCTAATAATAAGTATAAAGATTTGAATAACAAACAGTGTGAATGCTTTCTGCATTCACACTAACTAGAAAAAGAAAGCATTTCCTGCAGAAAATGCGTGTGAATGCAGAATGCAATGCCGAATGAGCTGAAGAAATTGTTGAAACAATGCTGAATGAGCTGAAGACAGTGTTGAAAGAAAAAAAGAAAGAAAGAAAGAAAGAAAGAAAGACAGAAAGAAAGAAAGAAAGAAAGAAAGAAAGAAAGAAAGAAAGAAAGAAAGAAGAGAGAAAAAGAAAAGAACAGAAGGAAAGAAAGGAAATGGAAAGGGTAGATAGAAAGAAAGAAAGAACATGGAAAGAAAGAAAGAAAGAAAGAAAGAAAGAAAGAAAGAAAGAAAGAAAGAAAGAAAGAAAGAAAGAATAGAGAATGAATGAGAGAGACAGGGGGTAGTAAGAAAGAAGGAAAGACATTGTGGTATATACATGGAAAGCTGGAAGGAAGGATAAAAGGGAAGGAAGAAAGGGAGGAAGGATGGATAAAAGGTAACCTGGAAAGAAGGAAGGAAGGAAATTAGGAGAAAGGGGAAGGAAGCAAGAAAGGACAGAAGGAAGGAAGGATAAAAGTTAAGCTGGAAGGTAGGAAGGAATGAAGGAAGAAAGGAAGGAAAAAAGGTAAGCTGGAAGGAAGGGAGGAAAAAGGGGACGGAAGGAAGGAAGAAAGGAAGCATAAAAGGTAAGCTGGAAGGAAGGACAAAGGAAGGAAGGAGAAAGGAGAAGGAAGGACAGAAGAAAGGATACAAGGTAAGCTGGAAGGAAGGTATGAAGGAAGGAAGAGAGGAGAAGGGGGAAGGATGGAAGGAAGAAAGGAAGCATAAAAGGTAAGCTGGAAGGAAGGAAGGGAGGAGAAGGGGGAAGGAAGGAAGAAAGGAAGGAAGCATAAAAGGTAAGCTGGAAGGAAGGACAAAGGAAGGAAGGACAGAAGAAAGGATACAAGGTAAGCTGGAAGGAAGGTATGAAGGAAGGAATGGAGGAGAAGGCGGAAGGAAGGAAGGAAGGAAGGAAGCTGAAACGTATAACTTGTATGAGAGAATGAGGAGGAAGAAGAGAGAGGGAGAGGAAAAGAAGAGGAGGACAAGAAAGGACAGACGAGGAAGAGGCGGAGAAGAAGGAGGAGGAGAGAGGTAGAGAAGGAGGAGAGACAAAGATAAAAGGAAGGAAGGAAGGAAGGAAGGAAGGAAGGAAGGAAGGAAGGAAGGAAGGAAGGAAGGAAGGAAGGAAGGAAGCTGAAACGTATAACTTGTAGTATGAGAGAATGAGTTGGAAGAAGAGAGAGAGAGGAGGAGAAGAGGAGGAGAAGGAGGAGGAGAGAGGTAGAAGAGGAAGGAAGGAAGGAAGGAAGGAAGGAAGGGAAAAATCAAATCTCTCCTACTCCAGACAGACAGGCAGACAGACAGAGAGAGAGACAGGCTGTGTGGAACAGTATTGTGTTTGTATATTTGTGTATTTGTGCGACATGTGTGACAATCTGTGTGTGTCTGTCTGTGAGCATCTGTGTGTGTCTGTCTGTGTGAGTGTTTAATTCATTTCCTATAGACATCCTGTCAGTCTATTTTATCATATCTCTGCATGAGGCTGTGTGTTAACGAGCGGGCAGGCAGCACCTGTACCTGTTCTATTTATAGACATTGATAACGAGCTGGCTGCTACAGCTGGCTACTGCACAGAGCAGAGCAGAGCAGAGTGGGATTTGAGCTCGGTGCAGCCTCCACAAAACAGCCCATAAAAAGAGAACCGTACCACTTATCAGAGTGTGGACATGATTAATCCGGCAAGGAGACCTTCCTGAGCTGGCTGTGTGACTTACATGTTCGTACGACAAATAGTTTTCTAACCGTGGCAGTTTAGAAAAGAGGGTCCTGTCTCCTTTTGTCAAAAAATCAGCTCCTTCTTTTGTATTGGAGTCAATGAGCCAGTGGAGCAGGTCTAGCTGCACAAAGAGGCTCACACAGACAATTCTGTAAATCTGTCTGCTGTTTTGAGCACATCATCAGAGACACAACAAGTGTGGCTACAACCCTGGAAAAAATCAAGTGTCCAGAGTTTAATTTGTGGCCGTGAGGACAATTTATCCAGAAAAAATCCAGACTGATTTGTCACTCTCTCCCACTCTAGCGATGATGTCACCCACTCTAAGCTCTGCTCGTTAGACGCAATACACAACCATTATAAAGTTGGATTTTGTTGAAAATCTTAATGATTTAAAAACTGCCACATATCTGAAACTGTTGAAGATATCAATAAGATGAGTAATGCAGGAATAGATTAAAAGTTTGTCTACAGTTTAAAAGAAAAATGGAGTCTGTGGGAGAAAGTATGCTGGAGCTTTAGACGTTCAAAGTAGTACAAAGTAGTATGAAGATTTCAAAGGTTTGAAGAGATTTTCAATGTATTCCTATGGGAAAAAAATTGCAGAAAAAGTTAAATATTATAAAAAGTATAAATAGTATTAAAGAGAAAAGTAATAGCAACCCTGTCCTGAAAAAGCTGCACGTTTTGATGTATTAATTGTTGAAATAGCACAAAGTATGAAGGAGTAGTTAGAAGACAAAAAACGGCGGAAGACGTAAGAATAATAAGTATAAAGATTTGAATAACAATAGTGTGAATGCATTCTGCATTCACACTAACTAGGAAAAAATCCACAGAATAACAATAGTGCCCGGCTTTGCCGGGCACTCGTCCCTACAGCTATTTCATAGCTGTTGGGTCGAGTGCCCTGGCGATGGCCGGTGCCCTAACTAGGAAAAAATCCACAGAATAACAATAGTGCCCGGCTTCGCCGGGCACTCGTCCCTACAGCTATTTCATAGCTGTTGGGTCGAGTGCCCTGGCGATGGCCGGTGCCCTAATAACACAACGTTACCACACAGAGTTGATTTAGAGGGAAATACATGCAAAACCGCTGATGTGCCAGCATCCACCTTGATTCCCTGTGTGTGTGTGTGTGTGGGGGGGGGGGTCGCTTCATTCCCTGTAATGTCTGGCAAAGCAGATCATTCAGGGAACAAATATGAGTCAGAGCCTGACGCCAAACCTGTTGCAGCCATGCTCTAGATAGAATATGTGCTTCATCTTGCTAAACGCTCAATAAATGACTTCTCATTCCAGAGTTGTCTGATTGAATTTTTGTTGACAAGTTGCCACTCTGTTTCTATGTACTAATCTATGTACATAAACAAAGAATAAAGAAACAGGTAAGTACATATTAAAGGGATAGTAGCATTTTTTTTAAGTGTGGTTGTATGATCGACAAATAGCCCCTAAGTACTTTTATTGCAGTAGAAGACTCTCTGCACTCCTCCCGGCATGATCTGATATCACCAAGTATATCCTGGGCATTAGATATAGCTGACGATGAATAAAATCAAGGGTGAACTACTACTATTATCTGATTTTTTGCACTTGTTATAGTAAATGTTGTGCACTTTTTGTGATATTGGGACAAGTCTATGTAGTTCTTTACTCTCACCACTAGATGCTGCTGTCCCCATGTACTTATCGTTTAGGTTGGTCCTGCTGAGGCCATGGCTGTCCATCCTGGGTCTCTGTCTGTCTTGGTGGGGACCCTCATTGGACCAAATTTAGAAGTAAATACCAGAAATACACAAATATTTGTTCTGAGACTGAAAAAGGTAACTTGTTACTGTACGTTCACACCAAAAGCTTCCAAAGCGTCCAAGACGCCGGAAGTGAATTCATTTTCAATGAGAGCCCGGCGACACCGAGCGTCCAAAGCGTCTACAGGCGTTGCCGCGCTTCCAGAGCGTCCAAAGCTTCCAGAGCGTCCAAAGCGTCAACAGACTAGAAGTTGAGCCCTGGTCAACTTTATGGTAAAATCAATGAAGCGGCAAAGCGGCAAATGTTCCACAACAACCTGTCAGAATAGAGATGTCCGTCGGCTGCCGATATTGGGACAAGTCTATTTTTTGTATTTCGGCTCCCCAATGACCAGTCCCGATTGAAGTTTGACGCCAGTCACGTGACTGAGGCCAAAGCGGCTGATAAGCTTTTGGTGTGAACGTACGTTGCTGTTTTGGAAGCTCAGACGCCGACCCTCGAGCGTTTTTGACGCTTTGGAAGCTTTTGGTGTGAACGCACAGTTATACTTTTAAATTAGGGCCAATGGCGTGAATTTTTGGAAATATTATAGAGAAATTTCTGGAAAAAAGTGGTCCAATTTCTCCAAAAACATTAAAACTTTTCTAGGAAAAAGAGTTAAAAATTCTTTTTTTAAAAAGTAAACAAAATTTCTCGTAAAAAAAAAAAAATGTTCAAAATAAAAAAGTAAAAATTTTCTAGAAAAAAGTGGTAAAATTTCAAGAAATAAATTGGGGACCCCCTTCAGATCTCTCAAAGACTCCTTGGGGTCTCCGGACCCCATGTTGAGAACCACTGGTCTACGCTGTCTCTGTTTGTGAAGTGCGTTGAGATCATTTTGTGCTCAACACAACCACAAAGACATCACAAATCCCACACACTTCTCCTCCTGCAGCCTTCTGATTATCATTTAAACTCACTTTCTCCACCCACACTCCTGTTTTCTAAGACACGCTGCAGATATTTGCACATGCCAACATCTTGCCAAAGGGACAAAGATAAGCCTAGTTGTGCACAAGATTGTTATTCAAGGAAATGTGTGATTTGGATCTAAGATCCATGCAGGCGACATTGTGTATTTATTTTTACAATGAAGCCAAGATGCAGAAGAAACACTTTGCAAGTTTGTATGAGTTACAACATCATCATTTAAGAGTTACGGTGCCTGAGAGAGCTCGACTCTGAAAAACATTTTTACTTTAATTACTGATTTATTCACTTATTTTCCTTGTTTGTTGTTGGTAGCCTATTCTGTGTTGTTACTATTGGATGTACAATGAGCATCCCTGTTTGTCACCAACATCATTTCTATGAAGAGTCCAGAACAACATACTAAAAGTCCTAAGAAATCCTAGTTGGAGAAATATGTTTAATTCTCATCAATCCAAGACTGATTTAAAGGCTATGGTGCCGATAAGGCCAGACAACAATACACCCCAATGGGGATTTTTTTTTTCATTTATGGGTATCACAATGAAACTTTACACAATTAAAGTACACATGGAATGTAACATTTTTTTGTATTACAGTTTCTTGGAAAATTAATTTGAATATGCAAATGAGCTCAACACTAATTGACATGGTCAAGAAGCCATAAAGCCCCTGTTTTTGCTGCTTGCAGCTTTATGGCTTTATGTTACATTTCTTGAATACTTTCATTGTGTAATGTTACATTTCTTGAATACTTTCATTGTGTAAAGTTTCACTGTGGTAGGAATAAAGGGGAAAAAAATAACCCTATTGGGGCGTATTGTTTCCTGGCCTTATTGGCACCATAAACTTTATTCAGTAAATCAGTCTTGGATTATTGAGAATTAAAAATATTTCTCCAACTAGGATTTCTTCGGACTTTTAGTATGTTGTTCTGGACTCCTTATAAAAATTATGTTGGTGAAAAACATTCTGTTACAATTAGTCTGTCGGAAAAGGTTAATTCATGTTTATCAATTTGGCAGGTGGACCAGGCAGCGACACACATTCTGTAGCAGGCAGCGCACACACAACTGACCCCAGTGTTTCCAACATAACTTTATTCATCATCAAATATAGCATGAACAATTGAAAAAGGAACAAAAAAACAAAGTGGCAGACATTCCAAGACATGACAAAAGGACACAACGAAATAATATAAAGACAAACATTATCGAAACATTTAAATAAACAATATATGGTAAATAAATAATATAAGAAATATAGAAATGACAAAATAATACGTAAATAACTTAAATAAATAAATAGGTCTCATAAAAGAAATAAATGATGAAAATGACATAAAAAAATGAAATAAAGGATAAACAGAACAAGTTACTATGGTAGACAAGTTCACTGAATATAATTTGAATAAAATTCAATAGCTGATAAACATTTTCTGTTGGATTGAACATGACAGAGACTCAAAATATATTTTTAATTCAATTAAAAATAATGGGAATGAAGGGGTTGACTTGGACATTTTACTTGATGTATATGGAATATACCTGAAGATATTAATTATGTTAAATTTATTAATATGAGAGGAGGAGCCAAAAATAATAATTTTCTAAAAGTCAGACCTAACTGTAGTTTTAGCGAAAAGAACATTTTCAAAATCTTTCCAAGGACAAAATAGATGGATGATACTTTCTCTATCTTTAAAAAAAAAAAAAAATTAGGGATACCCCGATCGGTCCAATACTGTTGTAATATACTTGTATCGGTATCGGTGAACTTAAGCGAGTACAAGAACCGATACCAGTGCATGCAATTGCTCTGCATGAAGACCACGATCAGAGGGTGGCTTTGCATCTTTGTTGTATTTTTTTACAACAAATTTTGTTGTAACAAGCATAAAATAAAATAAAACTTGTCTTCCAATTCATTGCATTTTGCCTAATCGTTTGTTTTTTTGTTGTGGTAAAAGGATCGGCATCGTGACTCGGTATCGGCAAGTACTCAGATCCAAGTATCGGTATCATATCGGTTTGAAAAAAAGTGGTATCGGGGCATCCCTAATAATAATAATAATTTTTTTTTTACAAAAGGTACAGCTGTCATCAATGTCAGTTCCATGGGTTCAGTAGTCTAATCTTTGTATGACTGAATTATTCTGATACTCATAGTAATGCTGCAGTTGTGTACGTTAGGGGGCCCACTTCCTATTCTTTTAGGGGGGCCAGAATTCCTAGCAACGGCCCTGCTCCGGAACAAAGATGGTCAGGCTCGTGTCTTCTCCGGGATGGGCGTGGTCAGCTCATTCATCCTTTACCTGCCTGCCTCCTCTAACAAACAACACCTCATCACTGCACAATAAGCCCACCTGTTCTTGTATTTATTTCAACACCACGCCATGACGGTGTTAAAGCCTAGCACATTATCATTATTAGGCCTATATTTTGTTTTTGTCACACTCCTTTCACATGTTATGTAAAGTGGTGAATTCTTGATGGATTCTCTCTGATTGATGACCCTCCCTCTCTCCCAACCCGTGTTCTACCGGCGAGCTCCGACCCCACCCCCCTGAATTCAGACGGACATCCACGCTAACCAATAGGCGCCGGGCGAGACTGAACGCTGACCAATGGCGTGCGCGGAGCCGCACACAGAGGGGCGGGCGTCTCCATGCAGCAGGTTTCTGTGTGCACGGCTAACAATAGCCGGGGTTCGGCAAGTTCACACTAGTGTTTAAAGACTGGAAGGCGACGGAGCTGCGGAGCGGAGCGGAGCCGCGAGGAGAGACAGTCTGCCCCGCTACACGAGACGCTGTGTCCCGCTGCTGGAAGTAGACCTAGCCATCCCACTGTGGAAGAGACATTCTAGCCTCCAGATCAGAGGTGAGTTGGCTTTCCACAGCTCACAGTTGGTCCTGCATGTCCATTTGCAGCCAGCCAGCTCAGCCAGGCATGGTGCGTCTGTGGCTCTGAAGGGGTTAATGGTTACTGTAGGCTGGGATCACACATTATTCTCTGATTCCTCATGATCCACATCCACGTTGAACGGCCTGGGAGTCCGGATCCCCGGATCCCTGGAGCCCGCAGGCCCCATCATCCCAGTCCGCCGAGAGGATGGTGTGGTTATTATGGTATAGGCTGTATTTTTTATTCCATCGGGTTCCTCCCAGTTCACCGGCAGGCTGTTGTTACACGGCTAATGAATGAATGAATGAAGTCCTGACACTTTTCCATCTTTGAAATCTCTCCAACATGATTCATCAGAAAGTGCGGGACCAGCCCGAAGCCTTTCTGTCTAGTCTGAGTGGAGACGCTCCCAACTTCTACTGGAGATTTCACCTGAATCCTGTTGTTGCGTGGATCGGTCCTATGAGACAACCCTGTGCAATGCAGGGCCGTTGCTAGGAATTCTGGGGCCCCTGAAAGAATACTAAAGTGGGCCCCTGCCCACTGACTTTTCCACTTTTTTTTCTTAGACTAGCCCAGGTCATAATGATATTTACATTCAGCATCTGATCTATTTCTATCAGTCATATTGTCATTACTTCAGTACTTTTAAGGCTAACAAACAACCACACTGGTTCCAAGTAAGTGTTTTCAGTGTGCCTTTGACAGGGCCGTTGCTAGGAATTCTGGGCCCCTGAAAGAATACTAAAGTGGGCCCCTGACCTTTCCACTTTTTTTCTTAGACTACGTATGTATTATCATTTTTTATTTGTTTTGATGCTAATATGAGTATTAGTCAGGGTCTTATGCAGAATGATAGATTAGACTACTGGAGTTTTTTGTGGGCCCTACTGGGCGCTGGGCCCCTAGTATTATCATCACCTTTCTCCCCTATACAACGGCCCTGCCAGTTAATCATCTAGATCAGTGGTTCTCAAACTGGGGTCCGGGGATCCCCAGGGGTCCTTGAGGAGGTTCAAAGGGGTCCCCAACTTTTTCTTGAAATTTTACCACTTTTTTCTAGAATTGAGAAGTGTTTTAGAAATTCAAACTTTTTAAAAAAACTTTTTTTGAGAAATTTTACCACTTTTTCTAGAATTTTTTAAAGATAAATTTTGAGAATTTTTACCATTTGTTCTAGAAATGTTTAAATGTTTTGGGAGAAATTGTACCATTTTTCCCCCCAGAAATGTCACTATAATATTTCCAAAAATTTGGCCCCAATTTGAACGTTGTACATTGACTAAAAAAGTAACGTCCGTAATTCAGTTATACAAAGATTAGACTACTGAGGTTTTTGGGGGCCCTACTGGGCGCTGGGCCCCTAGAATTATCACCACCTTTCTCCCCTATACGGCCCTGTGTGCATGTTGTTGTTGCTGGGAGCCGTCTTCTACTTGTCTGTGGTCCGTGATGAAGCTCTAGTTTCCACATGGCTCAGCAGAAATGTGGCCTCTCTGGTCCTGGAGAGTCCAGTCAGTATTTAGTGAGTTTAGTGTCTCTGGCTGCTCAGATCCACAACCACATCATTCCCTCTATGCTTTCCTTCAGACTGATCAGTGATCAGTGAGTGACCTTACCCTTTGCTCCCTGTTCTTAACTTTCCCCTTCATCTTACTCATCAGTTTCCCTGCAAATGAAAAGTGGTGAGTGTGTGGCGCTGATTACAAGTGTTTTGCCAACCAGCTCACTGTGATGTCACTTGATGTTGTTTTTACTGCTGAGATTCAGTCTGACTCTGGATCAGCCTCTTTCTGAACCGAGTTGTTGAGTATTAGCTCATCAAGAAAGGTCGAAATAGTCAGAACACATCTCATTTGATACTACACAACACTACACTGTCTGTTGGTGTGAACAATATTTTGCATTAAAGACAGATGCATTGTGGGTTTCCAAAGGAGCTGCATCCAGACTCTGCTACACTCCTCTGACCTGTCAATCAGAGGGACAACAAGGAGTGTGTGTTTGGTTCTAAAAGAGTCTCATATTAATGTTGATGAGTCTTGTTAAAGGGATAGTTCAACATTTTGGCAAATTGTCCCATCACCATAATCCCTATAGTCATAGCAGTAGGTTTGTTACCTTTAATTGTCGGTGCAAGCTATTTTTAGAACAGCGGAGCAGAGCCGTGAGCTGCTCAGAGCTACGCTACGGAGGCTCATGGGATTTCTTGGTTTCCCTCATCAAACTCATCAAATACACAATCCAACAACTCCACAACGCTCTGGTGGACAAGTTGTGACCTGCACATTCACCACGCTATGAGATAATAACACAACGTTAACACGTTGCTGAAAAACTGTCCCTGAAGGCAACGTGCGTGAGAGGTTTTGCATGAATTTCCCTCTAAAACAACTCTGTGTGGTAACGTTGTGTTATTATCTCATAGCGTGGTGAATGTGCAGGTCACAACTTGTCCACCAGAGCGTTGTGGAGTTGTTGGATTGTGTATTTGATGAGTTTGATGAGGGAAACCAAGAAATCCCATGAGCCTCCGTAGCGTAGCTCTGAGCAGCTCACGGCTCTGCTCCGCCGTTCTAAAAATAGCTTGCACCGACAATTAAAGGTAATGAACCTACTGCTATGACTATAGGGATTATGGTGATGGGACAATTTGCCAAAAAGAAGGTAAGAAGCCTTGACTGGACCTTGCCGGCCTCAGCATCCCAGTCCTGACATGGTGGAGACAACCTCACACAGCCAGCTGAGTGGCAGCCATGTGTCAGCAGTTTGTCTGTCCTCCTTCCCCCCCAGACAGAAGGCTGAAGTCCTGCTGCTGTGGACTGCCTGGGACCTGAGTCCAGACATTCTTCTCTTCATGTTTCACATGACAGTAAATGAAAGTTGAACCTTGAACTGACGAGGTAGAACAGACTTCCTGCTTCGTCTGAGTGGACTATGGTTTAAGGGCATTGGCCCCCGTGTGACGGTGGTTTCCCAGGAGACCTGGGTGTGGCTGAAGGAGTGTTTTATGGCTTCATGTGAAGCATGAGGCCAGACAGTTGTCATTTAGACACCTTAAGGCTTGGGGTGTGTGTGTGTGTGTGTGTGTATTAGCAGGCAGGTCATTGGAGGCCACAGAAACAGTGACGGTGATTAGGAGTCTAGTCTAGGGCAGTGGTTCTCAACGTGGGGTCCAGGGACCCCCAGGGGTCCTTGAGAGGGTTTAAGGGGGTCGCCAGCTTTTTCTTGAAATGTTACCACTTTTTTCTAGAATTGATAATGTTTTGAAAAAAAATTTTTTTTAAGTACTTTATTTATTCATTTTCAAAACAACAGATACATAACAACCCAAACAATTACCCCTTCTTTCCCAACCCCCTCCCCCAAAGTAGGTTAGGGAGAAAAAAGAAAAGAAAAGAAAAAAAAAGAGACAGATAAAAGGGAAAAAAAAGAAAGAGAGAAAAAAAAGGGTGAAAGTTGTACTCTACTGTATTACAGTTTCTATGGCCATCCATGACTGTATACAATTATATACATTTGTATAAATTATAATGTTTTGAAAAAAAAATTGACCACTCTCTTTTTCCCTTTAAAAGAAAATTCAAGAAATTTTTGATACTTTTCTAGAATTTTTACCATTTTTTTGAGAAACGTTACCACTCTTTTTATTATCATTTATTTTTCCCTTTAAAAAATATAAAGAAAGAAATTTTTACCACTTTTTCTAGAATTTAAGAAAAAAAAATTTTTTTGGAGAAATTTTACCACTTTTCTCTGGAAAATTCTAAACTTTTTCAATTAAAAAAAAAATCTGAATTTTTACCATCTTCTTCTAGAAATGTTTAAATTGGACCATTTTCCCCCAGAAATTTCTCTATAATATTTCCAAAAACGCATGTCATTGGCCCTTATTTGAACATGGTACATGGGCTAAAAATGTAAGATTCTTCAGTCTTCATTTGCCTGTTCAATTGCCCGTGGTCTAATTTGTGTCAATTTAGGGTCCTTGATGTAAAAACCCTTGAGAAGCACTGGTCTAGTCATGTAGTCCTGTCATTGGTCTTCAGATAGTATCCAGCACCCAGTTGGATTGTGAATTTCCCTCTAAAACAACTCTGTGTGGTAACGTTGTGTTATTATCTCATAGCGTGGTGAATGTGCAGGTCACAACTTGTCCACCAGAGCGTTGTGGAGTTGTTGGATTGTGTATTTGATGAGTTTGAGGGAAACCAAGAAATCTCATGAGCCTCCGTAGCGTAGATCTGAGCAGCTCGCGGCTCTGCTCCGCCGTTCTAAAAATAGCTTGCACTGACAATGTCGAACTCTCCCTTTAAATTGGAAGCTGAATGCAGAAGCGGCTGTATCGGCAGCAGTAGACTGTTGTGGTGTGAAGCCAGCAGAGCCTCAGGAGGAGATGGAGATGTGGCCTCTGTAACAGTTAGATTCCTCCAATCAGCAAACAGCTCAATTCCATATCAACATGGATATTGCTCTGTGGAGCATTGACTGGCTGCCTCACACAGTAGCAACATAAGTAGTCCTATTAATGGACAGTGTGTCTGCCTGCAGGCTGCTGAGCATGGCGTCTAGACCTTCTCTTCACTGCTGCACTCAGAGAAAAGCTGATCCAGGATCGATTGAGTTGATGAGCAGGCAGATGAAAGCAAGGCTGATGGTGCATGTCTAATCTGTTAATGGTACCAGAAGCATCCAATAGGTGGTCTTCTACTGAGACCCGGCTGTATGTCCTCCATGTCAAGTTCACTATTCAAACAGAAATCAAATCATTTTCAAAATGAGAAGATGTCTTTCCAAGCCAAAGCAGCTCCACCAGAGAGGACCATCCAGCAGCTCAGTGTAGGGATGCGGACGCTGATTGTGTTTAGTCCTTTGATGCTGTTCTTATTTTTACCTTCAGACAAGCAGTTAGCTGCCGAGCTGTGAGGACTCAGGATGTGTTTTCACCTGTGTTTGCAAAATGAGCCCGACAAACTGGATAGATTTAGTTCTGATACACTAGTGCTATTCTCCTGAGTCCAGGGTTAGCTGTTGTCAACATCCGGGGGCTGTAGGTTGACCTACTGACCTCTGACCAGGATGATGTCATCTCTGAGCACTTTTTCTCTCAACTATCCAGAGCTTTAGTGAGTCCAGGTTGAGGAGAGGAAGCTGAACTTCATCCAGCTGCTCATTTTGTTCTGACAAGTCAGAAACACACAGAAACGGACCGTAGCATTAGCGGTAGCAACAAGTCGTCGGATATGACATCATCCAGGTCAGAGGTCAGCAGGTCAACCTACAGACCCTGGATGTTGATAACAGCTAACCCTGGACTCAGAGGGGAATAACACTAGTGTATCAGAACTAAATCTTGGTGAAATGAAGGAGTTTCTCTGCAGATAATGTGTTAGAGGCTATGAAGGAGTATATAAAAGAAAAAAAAGCCAGCCCCCCCCCAAAAAACAAACACCCACACACAATCATTTCTAAGTTACATAGAGACGTTATATGAGCTAACGTTTAGCGCTAGTAGCCTACTAGCTAACTAACGGTAACCTCCGTGACTGGTTTCTGCCTATAGGCTACCTGTAGTAGTTACAAATATCTATCTATACCTATCTCCTCTCCTGTAGTATTTGTAAAGGTACTTTATTTGTCACATATATAGCAGTACAGTGAAATCCTTCCTCTGCATTCAACCCATCCCTCAGGAGGAAAGACTCACATTATACAGATATACGCGGCTCTCGGCTGGAGCTATACATTTCACCAGAACCACTTGTAATGACACCAAAGTTATCTGGGGGAGGAAATGATCGGATTTTATGCTAGAAATAAGGTTGTAAAAAAAAAACAGTCATTATCCTTTAATGTGGTTTTTATTAGGGGTGTAACGGTATGTATTCGTATTGAACCGATTCGGTACGGGGTGTTCGGTTCGGCACAGCGTTGAGATTCGGTACAGAAGTTGTGTGTTTACAGTCCGCCTCCGCCTGCAGCTACACCGCCCGTTTACGTCGTGGCTATCGCTAATGCTACCGCTAATGTTAATGCTACCGCTAGCAAGTAAACAGACTTGAAGAGCCTTCCTGCTTGTAGGAAGAGTGGAGGTGAGGGCTGTGGCTCCTGTCTCCTCTCTATCTGTCTACCTGTCCCTCCGCCCGCCCGCCCGCCTCTCTCTCTCTCTGTCTGTCTGTGTCGTGCTGGGCTCCATCACCTGTGGATCTGCTGCTGCAGATGCGGTATTTTTTTCGCGGCCAAACGGTTGCATCGTCAGGCAGCCGTTGTGGCATTTGCCCACATAGAGAGCCTAATCGGAAGCAGGAAGTAGCGCGGCCTGAAAACCGCTCAATTCAAATGAATGGGACTGAGAATTTTATTTCGTCATCTGATTGAATTGCGCCATGAGAAAAAAATATGACCTCTACCTGTTTAAAACATCACGTTTCATCCGAAAAAATCAGCAGTTTGTCGTAAAACGGCAACAGAAGAATGTATTTTGTGTGAAGGCTGCTCTACGGACTACAGATCTGGTGTCCCACAAAAAATACGTCACCAACTGACACGGTAAACGGCGGCATTTGGTGTGTGGCGTCACCTACGCGACTTGTAGTCTTTCTGGTTACAGATTCTTCAGAATTTTATTCTACGATAGTTTTACGATAAACTGCGGATTTTTTCGGATGGAACGTGATGATTTAAACAGAGTTGAGGTCCCATGGTGACCGTTACTTCCTGCTTCCGCTTAGGCTCTCTATTGCCCTATGGTCAGTCCGTCACTGGCTTGAACTGTTAGTGCTGCACTTCACATGTAAAAAAAAAAAAAAATGTTGTGTGAGAAGTTTTTCTAATTCACATTTTATGTTAATTTGAGAATAATTTATTGAAATTATTAGGCAGCACCTTACAACAGTACATTTTTTTTTTCATATTTTGTATAATGGTTTATGTAGCCTTATAAAGTTGTTTAATAAGTTTATAAGTTTATTTGTATCAGGGACAATGCACATAACATTAGTAGGTGAGTAAAAGAATATTTGACTAAAACATGTACATTTGGTTTAGAAAAAAATCCTAATAAACAACATGCAAAATTATGTTTTGCATTTGGTTCTCTTACTGTACCGAAAATGAACCGAACCGAGACCTCAAAACCGAGGTACGTACCCAACCGTGACTTTTGTGTATCGTTACACCCCTAGTTTTTATACAATTTTTATTTAACTTTTCTGAAAGAATACATGTTAAGGAAGAAAACTAGCCCAAAATCTCACAGTTGATCAGAGCATGAAGAAGCAGAGTCACGACACTGCTAGGAAATGGAACATTTCTGAAAGTCCAGATCCAGAGACTCTTCCCATGAACCTCGCAGCAGAGTGAAGATCCAGGCCAGATCCCAGCTTCTTGAGAGGTGACGTGTGTGTGTGTGTGTGTGCGTGTGTGTGTGTGTGTTGCCCAGAGACCATATGGTGGAGGAACCACCCACTCACTGGACCAACCACACCTTCCAGATAAAACTCACACCGTGGCTTTGTGTTTATCTACACTTCACACAGACACACGCACACAAGTGTGAGTGTGATGAAGACACACACAGCATCATGTGTGAGAGTGACAGAATGAGGGAATGTGTGTCACGTTTCAGTCCTGCACTCAGCTCTGTGTGTGTGTGTGTGTGTGTGAGAGGACTGTGTGGATGTTTCAGTGCTGAAGTATTAAACACACCCTGCATCCACTGAGAGATACTGTGTGTGTGTGTGTGTGAGTCAGTGTGAGTGGATGTGTGTTGAGATGCTGACATCCTGAGGTCATCTGGTCTCCAGCCTCGTCCAATCAGAGACGGACAGACACGTCCTCTTATCTCCTTCTTCCTCCTTTTCTCCTCTCTTTCCTTGGCATCCTCCTCCTCTTCTCTTCAACCCACCTGTTCTTTTTCTCTGCCCATCCTCTCCTCCTTTCTTCATCTTCTCCTCCTCATCCTCTCCTTGTCTTCGTTCACTCATTCCTTTGTCTTCTTCAGTCTTTCCTTCCTCTTCGTCTTCGTCATGGTAGCTCTCCTCTTCTTTAGCCTCTTTTCATCTTTTTTATTCCTGTTCTCTATGTGACATAACCAGTGAAGCAACTCTAACACTATCATCTATAAATACTCTACTGTTGAGCAGAGATCTCATCCACGTTCCTTCAGCCAGCAGCAGCTCATAGCAGGAGGAAACCAACATGACTCAGATCTGCTTGGCATCATGAATGTGGTGATAGATGAAAATTGGTTGTGGTTAGAATAATGGAATGTTTAAACAATTGAGATGAAGTTTGTCAGCGTTGAGTAGTTTTGAACAGATATGGGGAAAGAGTAGATATGTATGTTTCTACCAGGCCTACAGTGGTGTGGAGCTGAATCAACACGTTTCTAATGGACATCAGTTAGCTGAACAAATCAAAACTTTAAAGGGATAGTTCAACATTTTTGGCAAATTGGCCCATTGCCATAATCCCTATAGTCATAACAGTAGTTACCTTTAATTGTCAGTGCAAGCTATCTTTAGAACGGCGGAGCAGAGCCGTGAGCTGCTCAGAGCTACGCTACGGAGGCTCATGGGATTTCTTGGTTTCCCTCATCAAACTCATCAAATACACAATGCAACAACTCCACAACGCTCTGGTGGACAAGTTGTGACCTGCACATTCACCACGCTATGAGATAATAACACAACGTTACCACACAGAGTTGTTTTAGAGGGAAATTCATGCAAAACCTCTCACGCACGTTGCCTTCAGGGACAGTTTTTCAGCAACGTGTTAACGTTGTGTTATTATTTCATAGTGTGGTGAATGTGCAGGTCACAACTTGTCCACCAGAGCGTTGTGGAGTTGTTGGATTGTGTATTTGATGAGTTTGATGAGGGAAACCAAGAAATCCCATGAGCCTTTATTTGCTCTAACAGCTAGCTCTGATAGACAGTTCTAAAAATAGCTTGCACCGACAATTAAAGGTAATGACCCTACTGCTATGACTATAGGGATTATGGTGATGGGACAATTTGCCAAAATGTTCAACTATTGTTTTAGAGGGAAATTCATGCAAAACTGCTGATGCACGTTGCCTTCAGGGACAGTTTGTCATCTGTATTTCCCTCTGGTAACGTTCTGTTATTATCTCAGCGTTGTGGAGTTGTTGGATTGTGTATTTGATGAGTTTGATGAAGGAAACCAAGAAATCCCATGAGCCTCCGTAGCGTAGCTCTGAGCAGCTCACGGCTCTGCTCCGCCATTCTAAAAATAGCTTGCACTGACAATTAAAGGTAACAAACCTACTTTTTTCAGCACGAGCGAATCTGACGTGACTTCCTGTATTTGGTCTGAGAGTTTGAACCTTCCAAAAAAAATGCGTTCACACTGCGCAGCAGCAGACCTTGGTCCAGGATAGTCGGACTGAGACCACCTCCTGAGGCTGGACCAAAGACTCAGTCTTTAGTCTGGACTGTGGTCCGGGGGAGTCAATTTGATCCAAACCATCTGGAAAGTCCGAAAATCCGGACCAAATGAGGTAGTTGTGAAAGCCCCCTAAGAGTTTCTCCCTCTACTTATAATTTCACCTCCTCATTGAATTCCTCTCTCCCGTTCCTCAGGGTGTGTTTAATCCTGTGTTTTCACCTCCGATTCAACAGAGACAGGAACAACACCCTGTTCCCGCACCAACACACTCCGGATTTTAAATATGGCTAGTCAAGCGTGCCATCTTGCCCTCTACATGCACTCTCCGTCTGTCTCCAGCTTAAGGCGCTGAAATAAACCAAGCTACAGACAGCAAAGAGCAAACAGTCAAACTAGGGAGAAGAGGACCCTGTTCAGATTTTAGTGTTTCTTCTCTTTCTAAAGAGAATGGATTTTTGGTGGCACGAAGGTGCTTGAAAACTCACAAAACTTGCACATGCTTCAGATATTTTTTTTCATGTCTTACCTCACTCCTGAGTCCATGACCAGCAGATAGACACCATCCTTTCCACTGTGTGTGCAGTAACAAGGGAGATAGAGCCGTATCACCTGTAATTAGCTTAGCTCAAACACTGGAAGTGTATGGGTAGTGTTAGCCTGCCTCCTACCCAAGCTGAAATCAGCATCAGAAGCTGATTTCATTTTAGCTCTAAACTCTTTATCAACATTTCAAACATGTTTAGGCGAGAAAGTATCCGTTTAGATCAGCAGTGTGTCGTTAATTTGTCTAAATACCAGCTGTTTACTATTTTGTTGGGACGAATTCGGCGCTACTCAAGCTAGCTGTTGTGACCAACGCACTTCCTGTTACTTTCACAAAATAAAACACCCGTTGCCTTTACATACATACTTTGAAATAGGAAGCTAACCTACCCTCCATGTAGCTAGCTTGAACCAAAATAAACTGTCAAGATGCCTTACTGGTTTTGTCAGCTCTGAGACGAATATCGGTCCGTTTCGAGTTGCTGAGTGTCTCCGATAGCTAATTTTACGGTTGATACGGCTCTACCTCCGTTGTTACTGCACGCACAGTGGAAAGGATGGTGTCTATCTGCTGGTCATGGACTCAGGAGTGAGGCAAGACGTAAAAAAAAAAAAGTTGGCGTATCCCTTTAAGACAACTGGACTGGACAAGCTTTATGGCAATATTTTGCATGATGGCAATATTGTATGGATATACAGATGCCAAGTATCCATCAAGTTTATCTTCTCGTCTTGTCTGTCTGTAACAACATCTATGTCCCGTCTGTCCGTCCTGGGTGAGGGATCCTCCTCTGTTGCTCACCCTGAGCTTTCTCCTGGTTTTCCCTGTTGAAAGGGTTTTCCATGGAGTTTTTCCTTAGTGGATGTGAGGGTCTAAGGACAAAGGATGTTGTTATGATGTCATGTGAGGCCCTTTGAGACAAATAAAATTGCCTTGCTTTGCCATCTTATCAGAAAAAAACAGGTCAAAGGTTTTAGGAGACATCATATGGAATAAATAAATCGCAATATATCAGAGCATAATATAGTGTCACGACAGAAGTATTGTGATTCCCATCCCTATAAACCCTGGGTCATGTGCTGACTGCAGACGAGAGTCAGAAGAAAGCTTGTACATTGAGCTTCAGTGGTAACAGCATTACTTTAGAGCAGATTGGATCAGTTAATAAGCTCTGTCTGTCCAGATCAAGGCTGAAGACCCAACAGCAGTCACCAGCCTTTACTTCAGGGTACTAATGCTTGTGCGTCACTGTAGTACTGCTGTGAAATCCTTCCATTACTGTAAGGTTTAAAGGGATACACCAACATTTTTTTTTGTGTGTCTTGCCTCACTCCTGAGTCCATGACCAGCAGATAGACACCATCCTTTCCACTGTGTGTGCAGTAACAAGGGAGATAGAGCCGTATCGCCTGTAATTAGCTTAGCTCAAACACTGGAAGTGTATGGGTCACAACAGCTAGCTTGAGTAGTGCGTAATTCGTCCGAACAAAATAGTAAACAGCTGGTATTTAGACAAATTAACGACACACTGCTGATCTAAATGGATACTTTCTCGCCTAAACATGTTTGAAATGTTGATAAAGTGATATATTTACAGAGTGCTGATTTCAGCTTGGGTAGGAGGCAGGCTAACACTACCCATACACTTCCAGTGTTTGAGCTAAGCTAATTACGGGCGATACAGCTCTATCTCCCTTGGTGCTGCACACACAGTGGAAAGGATGGTGTCTATCTGCTGGTCATGGACTCAGGAGTGAGGCAAGACACGAAAAAAAATGTAGGCGTATCCCTTTAATTCAAAGGCCCAGAAACAAGTGAGGTTCAAGACGCCCAGTCCACAGGGCCCATGACCAGACACTCTGCCTTTACATGAATCATGAGGGCTTATAAACTTCTGATCTCAGAATGAAACATCATCGCCTTCAGCTCTACCCTTCATAGTGTTTTAGCCTATCTTTTAACTTTGAATGTTTTGAGCACAACTTTATATCAAATGTAACAATGGAAAACAGACCTTTTTTGGGAGTTGTCAAGATGCATCCTATCTTATACATTTAAGCCTAAAATGATTCATACCCCTGTCAAATACAAGGAATTTCTTTTTTTTCAGTTACAGATTAGTATTTTTTAATGTAGGTAGACCTTAAACAAAAGACTGTACATGTACCAGATTTAGCTATTTCCATCTGTACTTCATTACATAACACATTCAGACGTCCCAAAAATAGAGATATACAACATCAATAACATAAACAATGCTTAGAACATAGACATTCCAACTACTTCTAGAGTAAAGTGTGAGGTAGACATGTGCTTAGGTAAAGTGCTGATTTGTTTGTAGAATTCTATTGTAGTGAATGAACTCTGAAAGCACGAGGTACAGAGTTACTACAGTGTACGGAGGAACAGCACACCAAACTCTTAAGATTAAAAGGCAATCCAAGAGGCTGCTCCTGGTGAGAAGTGTAAAGTATAATGTGCTTAGATAAAATGCTGGATTATTTGTGGCAGGGCATTGAGAGCTGGCCAGCTTAACGGGAGGACTGGGGGGCAGACTGGTTCATGGGAAGAGAGGGCAGGCCGGTCCACCAGCAGGGGGAAGGGGGGGTATTATAGTGAGAGGACAATAATAATGAGGATTTGAAATACCAACAATGGTAATTAGAAATTGCAGAGGTGATTTAAATACCAACAGGGGCACAAGTGGCACCAAAACGGTCCCTACGTTCCTTCCTTTGCCCTTTTCTTCACCACATCTCAGTGCCCCAAAAGTGGTATTTTTGTTTCATTTGACCACAGAACAGAAGACCAGAAGTGTTTGTCTTGCTCAAGGTGCGACTTTGCAAAGGTCAGATGAGCTCTTGCATGCTTTGGTCTTGGTTGAGGTCTAGAGAGACCTAGTGAGGCCAACTGCTGTCAGTTCCTTCAGGACAGCCGTGGTCGTAGTCCTTGGAGTGTTGTCAACATCTGGCTGATCTCTCTGAGTAGCCGAGGTGACACTACTGACTTTCCACTGCATCCTTTGAGGGTTTTTCACAGTGTTCAATCTTTGTTGATGATACCTTGCACCGTTGACACTGGCACCTTTTTGTTTCCTTTTCCTTCCTTTCTGGTATTTACAATGTGTGCTCTTTGAGCTCTCTGCTCTTTGCCACGACTTTTAAGTATCCTTCTACACATTCATCAGTCACTATTAATTCATTAGAGTTGGATAAAAGTGCATCTGTCAGACGATTCACTTGAACGAGCCGTTGGTTGCACATCCCTCCTGTTCCCCAGCCTTCCATTGGCTTCTAGAATACACCACAAGATCCTCCTGATCAACCTCAGCTGTGAGCACTACCAGGAAGAGGATGCATTTGAGGTCTGAGGTGGTCTGACTCTGGGCCACATGTGGCCACATTCTTTTAGCTGTGTGAACACACAAGTGTCCTGGTTCCATAGGAACATGGCTCCAGAGCATCACTGAAGATGATCATGACTCTGAAACCCCATCATGATAGGTCAAGTCTTTTTCTACACCTCCACCCCTTCTTCTCTATTTTTTGTGTGAAGTGATGTGTTGTGTTTTATATGAATAAAGCTTTGCTCACTCACATAGTCCAACAGGCTTGATGAAGTGATGAAGGAAATCCAGTGTCTGTGATCATTCATGAAGTGAAATGTGAATATTAAGTGGGTAACTTCCAATATCTAGATCAGTGGTTCCCAAACTTTTTTTTTTTTTCTTACATCTAGGACCCCTTGATGACACAAACTAGACCATGGACCCCCATTGGACAAAATTCTGACATATGGAAATACACTGCCCGTCCAAAAAAAAGGCGCCACTTGGATTTAACCAAACTAATAGGTCAGAGCCTCCCATTGGATAATTACTGCATGGATGATTATGTTTCAGCCAGAAACAACTTATTTAACCCTAACTGATAGTCTCATTTCTTAAACAACCATGTTGGACGACACATCCTGTGGTTGTGGAGAAGATGTTCATCTGTTTCAGAAGGGTCAAATTATTGACATGAATCAAGCAGATAAAACATCAAAGCAGATTAGTGAGACTAAAGTTGGGTTAAGAACTGTCCAATGCATTATTAAAAACTGTAAGGATAGTGGGGAGAAATGTGGTCCACTGTGACAACAGAGTCCAGACCTTCACCCCATTGATAATCTTTGAAAAATTAATACAACTCTGGACGGGAATAAATGTTGTGACATTGGAGAAGCTTATGGAAACAATGTCACATCAAATGTGTTCTGTAATCACAGCTAAAGGTCCAACGAAATATTAGAGTGTATGACCTTTTTTTTTTTTGGACGGGCAGTGTATTTGTTCTGGGGATGAAGGACGTTACTTTTTTAGTCAATGTACAACGTTCAAATTAGGGCCAAATCTTTGGAAATATTATAGTGACATTTCTGGGGGGAAAAATGGTACAATTTCTCCCAAAACATTTAAACATTTCTAGAACAAATGGTAAAAATTCTCAAAATTTATCTCTCTAGATTCTAGAAAAATTTCTCAAAAAAAGTTTTCAAAAAAAGTTTGAATTTCTAAAACACTTCTCAATTCTAGAAAAAAGTGGTAAAATTTCAAGAAAAAGTTGGGGACCCCTTTGAACCTCCTCAAGGACCCCTGGGGATCCCCGGACCCCAGTTTGAGAACCACTGATCTAGATGATTAACTGGCAGGGCCGTTGTATAGGGGAGAAAGGGGCCCAGCGCCCAGTAGGGCCCAAAAAAACCCAGTAGTCTAATCTATTATTCTGCTTAGACCCTGTCTAATACTCATAGTAATTCTGCATTAGCATCAAAACAAAGTAGGCTAAATAAAACATGATAATACATATGTAGTCTAAGAAAAATAGTGGAAAAGTCAGGGGCCCACTTTAGTGTTCTTTCAAGGGCCCAGAATTCCTAGCAACGGCCCTGCTGACTGGCAGCTGCAGCAACCTGCCTCCAGACCAGTGGTGCTGGCTCAGTGGATCATGTATATCTGTGATTAACAAAGGCTAACCCTATGCCAACTGTCACTGTGTGTTTGTGTGTGTGTGTGTTTGTGTTAGTGCATCCAAGCAAGGTGAAAAGTTTCACACACACACACACACACACACACACACACACACACACACAGGTGGCTCCATGTGGCATTAGCTCGTTGTAAAGAGAGTTAAGCAACACCTAATCTACAGCTATATGCGCCTGGCCTTCTGGCTGCCTGCTGCCATTAGTGTGTGTGTGTGTGTGGTCACAGTAAGATGTGAATGTGTGGACAGCTGCAGGTCTAACAACCTCACCTCCTGCCCCCCCCCCCCCAAAACCTTCATCTGTTCAGCTGTGTCTGTGTCTGTGCAGACAATGACACCAACATGTTGTGTGTATATGGCTGCAACAACTGGCACACGGTGGTCAGGTGTGAAGGGGGGGTCGGGGGTCGGGTGTCAGGCCGGGGTAAAGGGCAGATGAGTAGCAGAGCGTCTCAGGCCTCAGGACAGTCCAACCACAGCTTCCTGTCATGCTCTCAGATCACCTCCGTCATGGTGCTCATGTCCTCCTTCCTCTGTAGTTTGATTGCAGGACTATAAATGTGAATTGACTGAGAGTCATAAACAGGGTGTACTGTTCCAACTCCTGGAGTGCTTTTAATTGCAGATGATAAGCTGTACTAAAGGAAAGTGACAGGTCAGTGGACAGTGTGTAGTAACAGCTGTATGTGAATGTGTCCCTCAGCCGTCCTGTGTGAGGAGGGACCAGGACACTACACCCACAGGTAAGCAGGGCTCACCTTTTTACCACCTGGACCTTATTTCTAGCATAACATACGATCATTTCCTCACCCAGATAACTTTGGTGTCATTACCCCGTGGCCCAATTGTTGAAAAGTGCCCTCTAGGAGCCAAAACACGTGTTAAAACAGGCCCAATCACTGTTTTTTAGTCTTAAAGTAGTGATATTATAAAACAGGCCAAATCAACATTAAAATGCCATGTCACTACTGTCTCACTCTTGTCATTTTCTACAACTTGGCAGCCCTGAAACTGCCCTCTAGGAGCCAAAACGTGTGTTAAAGTGGCCTCTTCAGCGGCGAGGACGCGCTACTATGTGCCCTTTTTTTCCTTTTCACCCCTGCCCTTCAAAAAGTCTGTGCACGCCACTGCCTGAGCTAAATTGATGAAATACCCACCAATCTTAAGTCATAAAGTGGGAATAATCTTTGCCGTGTACAGTAACCATGTTACTTAAAGGGGCATTGCACAGAAACAGCTTGTTCTCAGTAGAGTTGAGTGGAACTGAGTAAAAAGAGTGTAATATGGGACCTTTAAAGTTACTGTATGTGCCCAACACCGTGACATCATCTGAGCGTCTCGGGGACTCAATGCTCTGCATCAGTTCTAAAAGGACCAGGACCAGGACCTAGACTCAGTCTGGATCATCTCAGGATCTGGATCTGGGCTGTAGGTGTAGTATAGGGCTGCACCACTGATGGAACATTATGCAAGTGAGCTGTAATGGGATTCTGCCTCTCTGGCCTGATAGCTCCCAGCATGCACTGCAGACTATATTATTTATGACATTGCCATGGTAACGAGGGGGAAGGGAGGGTTGAAGTCTGGATGGGGACAGACCCTCCTCAGATGCAACAACACAACAACAATACACAGCATACCCATCCCTCACACATCCAGCTTGTCATCACACTGGGTGGGGGGGGGGTGACTGTAGATGAAGCAGAGGAGGGAGGCAGTAACAGACGCTTGTTAACCAATTAATAACCATTAACTGATAATGCTCTATTGAATGCATGTGACGAGGCTTGTGCCGATCAGCAACACGATCCTCTATCGTTGATTGAAAGGATGATCGACAATTTTTTTTTCTTTTTTCTTGTGGTTTTCTTGTGGCACACGCTGCTACAGCTGAAGCTCCACATTCATGTGGAAAAATGTTAAAGGGACAACGAGGAGTTTTGGAAAAGCGAAGTGTTTTCACGCTTTCTAAAACAAAAAAGTAGAATTCCTCCACCGTCGCAAAAGTGGAAAATTTTTCATTCATCAAGGATTAAAGTCAGAGGTTCAAAGAGGTTCAGTTACCGTAAAGATTTTCCGAAAACGTGGCCTAAAACACCGTTTATTCTCATTTGAAAAAGTGGTAAACCTAAAGTAAGGAAACGCTGGTCGGCTCGACCAGCATTTCCACCACCACTAATAATAACAAAATAATGATAGAGACAAAACGATATATTGATCGAAAATGGAGCCATTAACAAGTGTGGGTAGTGTAGATTCATCCACATTAACGTGAGACTGTTTTATAACCGAATAGAAACTCCTCGTTGGCCCTTTAAAAAAAAAAAAAAATCAAGAAAAAAGTGGTATAATTTCTAAAACAAAAAAGTAAAAAAAAATGTAGAAAAAGTGGTAAAATTATATATTAAAAAAAGTGGTTAAATTTCTCGTAAAAAATGTTCAAAATATAAAAGTAAAGATTTTCTAGAAAAAAGTGGTAAAATTTCTAATACAAAGTTAAAAAAAATCTAGAAAAAGTGGTAAAGAAAATACTTGTGGTTAAATTTCATGAAATCACTTGGGGACCCCCTTCAGACCTCTCAAGGACCCCTAGGGGTCTCCAGACCGCACGTTGAGAACCACTGAGCAACATGATCCTCTATCGGAGATTGAAAGGATGATGGACAATTTTTTTTCTTTTTTCTTGTGGTTTTCTTGTGGCACATGCTGCTACAGCTGAAGCTCCACATTCATGTGGAAAAATGTTTAAAAAAAAAAAATTCAAGAAAAAAGTGGTATAATTTCTAAAACAAAAAAGTTTTTAAAAAATGTAGAAAAAGTGGTAAAATTATATATTAAAAAAAAGTGGTTAAATTTCTCGTAAAAAATGATCAAAATATAAAAGTGAAGATTTTCTAGAAAAAAGTGGTAAAATTTCTAAAACAAAGTTTAAAAAAAATCTAGAAAAAGTGGTAAAGAAAATACTTGTGGTTAAATTTCAAGAAATCAATTGGGGACCCCCTTCAGACCTCTCAAGGACCACTAGGGGTCTCCAGACCGCACATTGAGAACCACTGAGCAGCGCGATCCTCTATCGGAGATTGAAAGGATGATGGACAATTTTTTTTCTTTTTTCCGTTTTGAATGGGTTACAGGCAGTCACAGTCGCCGCGACAGCACTCCCATAGACTCCCTTGTAAAAATGACTGACTGAATTCTGGGCCATGGAGCCCTCAATAGTTCCAAACATTCCTCCCGTGGTGCTGGACCACGTCTGTTTCTATGGCTACACAGCCAGAAACTCCTGAGCTAGGTTGATGAAATACCAACCAGTTGTAAGTCAGAAGCTGCTGCTGCTGCTGCTGCTGCTGCTGTGACAGCCCCCGGTCGCGCCCCACACAGACACAAGTTTCCTACCAGGTGTTATAACCTGACCACAGACTCTGGATTCAACTGTGACAAAACATTTAAAGGTGTACAGAAAAGAAAACTGAAGATTAGCCCACTCTGGGTCATAAAATGAATGTAAAAACTCATCTAACAGACGTTGTAGGCCAAACTTTGTGCAAAATTCTATTTTGGAGTAAATCCGGGATGAAAGCGTTGTATTTTTTTTTCGCATTGGACAATGCAGGCGCACGGATTATACGTCAGCCTGCTCACGATTCAAAAGCCACTGATATTGGATCTGTCGTCTGTCATTCAAACGTCTAAACATGCACACACACACGGAGCTCGGACTCGCCCCAAGCTTTGAATATCCCGTGTTTTTCCTTCCGGTAACGACCAATCAAATCCGCGTTCCTCACTCGGGTAAAGTCGTGTTGCAGCTCGGCACAACTCGGCGCGACAGACGGGACAAACGGCCATTTCTGTACAGCTTTAAAGTGTGACGTGTTAAAAGCGCTAAAGCCAGAATTAACCCTCTGATGCCCTTGACACATATGTGTTTTCTGAACTTTATTTTTTACATATCTCATACATTTCTTGTGCAAATAGCTTAAAATTACACCAGGTTGTGTATTTTTGCATGTTCTAACTTTTTCACAAAAAAAAATTCTAATTGTTATTGTTTTTACATGAACAAAAAATATAGCGTATTGCACCCTCGACACAAAAATGTGCACATTGAAACCCATTAAAAACGCTTTTTTTTGTCCTGCTACAAAAAAGCCATATACCATGCAAATTCTTATTTCTTGGTTTCATTTGAGGCCAAAGCACTCAAAGTTTGTGATTTGAACATTTTTTTGTGAATATGACGTCATTTACCATATATGGCAATGGGCTAAAATACCTGGCAAATAAAGGGTTAAAAATTAAAAAAAATCAATATCATTTTATATGTATAGTTAGAGCAGAAGTTGCTTTAAAAGATTAAAAAAAAAAAATTGAAAATAATAAGAATTCATAAAGTTATTAAAAGTTTAATTTTCATGAACACATTTATGTGTCGAAGGTGCAATACACTATACTTTTTTGAGGGGCATCAGAGGGTTAAAACAGCTTTTTATGGTTGTCGGTTGCCGCGAAATGGCGATAGCGATGCTAATTTCTCTCAGCCCGTCTATGTGGTTTTACATTCTATGTTTATATGTTGTGGTATTTAGCATTAGGCAGTCCATGCATCTTCTGCTGTAGACTCACAGGTTGAATGTGTTCACAGCTGGGTGGCAGCTCAGCGTCATGCTCCATGGACGTGACTGTTCCATGACTCATTTGGTTTCCGGTCAGCAGCCATCATTTCCAGTTCAGCCTCACTCAGCTGCCACTGTTGCCTCCCCCCGTTACTGTCATCTCCTCAGTTGTTGAGCATGACTGTACTGTTTTATCTGTTTGTATGTTGTATCTTACAAGTATAACATGATTGCTGGATAGTATTCAAACATTTCTGAATGTGATTATTTTAACAGGAGCAAGCAATCAATCAACAGTCAAAAAAAACCCTCATGTCGACTAAGAGCTGTGAGCATTTTCTTCCTTCTCTGAGTTCCGGGGGGTCCGTGCACCAGTGTTTGTCCATATAATGGTTGTGAATGGATATCACTTTTCTTTGTCCAAAAAGACACACCAAAAAAAAGGTCAGAGGTCAGCAGGTCAACCTACAGACCCTGGATGTTGATAACAGCTAACCTGGACTCAGAGGGGAATAACACTAGTGTATCAGAACTAAATCTTGGTGAAATGAAGGAGTTTCTCTGCAGATAATGTGTTATTTAGAGGCTGCATTCTGCTCCCTGTAGACTCCATTATACAGATATACACGGCTCTGGATGGATATTTTCCGTCATCACTTACATGGAGTGTTTCAGCCATAACACGAGTCTCTCCGTCACTCTGCTCTGCTGTAAACCAGGAGAAAACTTTCCTTGTGGGATACAAGTGTTATCCAATGAGGAGAGAGAACGGCATGAAGGGCTGTGTGTGCAGCCAAGGGGTGCGCGTGAATGTGGTGACGTAGCACGAGGACCAATAGATGCCTGACGAGGGCAGGGGCTGCTAACTCATGGTGCATTCAAGGAAACTCGTACTTTGTGTTTTTCCTTCCTGTGAAGTCATACCAGTTTGATCTGGTACGAGTTCACGGGTCGGAAGTTACGAGTGGCCGTTATAGTGACTTTCACAGGCAACAGGACGGTAAAAACACGAGCTACGGGTTACCTGGAACGCTACAAAGTCGTAGTTGTGACTTGAAGCTGTAATTTACGGTTTCAAAAGCCTGTCTTGAACGCAGCATTAGCCGAAACGGCTGTACCGCTGATATCTGCTTTAAGGATCAGGGACATTGCACATTAATAAAAACATTTAGAAAAATGTAAACATGCCAGAATTAGCCGAAAGGCTATTTTTCGTCTGTTCTCCTTGGACAGAGGTTAAAAGTCACCCTAAGAATTAAAAGGTTTTAGAGGTGAGGAAATGATCGTATTTCATGCTAGAGTTAAGGTCCCGATTGTAAAAAACGGAAATTATCCTTTAAGGCGGCCCAAAATCTGTCAAGTCAAGATCACTTTGACCACACAAAACCGTAACTAAAGAATGAACTCCGTCTAGTCAACTAGACTGGGCAACCGCCCCTCAGCAGTCAGAACCAGCCTGCGTCTTGTCAGGGTGGACTTGGCATGTTCCTGAGCCTCGGGAGCCTCGGGAGCCTCGGGAGCTTCGGGAGCTTCGGGAGCCTTGGGAGCCTCGGGAGCTTCGGGCTCTAAGAAGTTCTAATGTGCCTAGAAATCCAGTATCTGCCAACCGCTTGTAAAATGTAAATGATGAATAAATGTGTTAGAAGACGCTATGGTGATGGAGGGACAGAAGACGCTATGGTGATGGAGGGACAGAAGACGCTACGGTGATGGAGGGACAGAAGACGCTATGGTGATGGAGGGACAGAAGACGCTACGGTGATGGAGGGACAGAAGACGCTACGGTGATGGAGGGAGAGACGACACTATGGTGATGGAGGAACAGAAGACGCTACGGTGATGGAGGGAGAGACGACGCTATGGTGATGGAGGGACAGAAGACGCTACGGTGATGGAGGGAGAGAAGACGCTATGGTGATGGAGGGACAGAAGACGCTACGGTGATGGAGGGACAGAAGACGCTACGGTGATGGAGGGAGAGACGACGCTATGGTGATGGAGGGACAGAAGACGCTACGGTGATGGAGGGACAGAAGACGCTACGGTGATGGAGGGAGAGAAGACGCTACGGTGATGGAGGGAGAGAAGACGCTATGGTGATGGAGGGACAGAAGACGCTATGGTGATGGAGGGAGAGAAGACGCTACGGTGATGGAGGAACAGAAGACGCTACGGTGATGGAGGGACAGAAGACGCTATGGTGATGGAGGGACAGAAGACGCTACGGTGATGGAGGGACAGAAGACGCTACGGTGATGGAGGGACAGAAGACGCTACGGTGATGGAGGGAGAGAAGACGCTACGGTGATGGAGGGAGAGAAGACGCTACGGTGATGGAGGGACAGAAGACGCTACGGTGATGGAGGGACAGAAGACGCTACGGTGATGGAGGGAGAGAAGACGCTACGGCGATGGAGGGAGAGAAGACGCTACGGCGATGGAGGGACAGAAGACGCTACGGCGATGGAGGGAGAGAAGATGCTACGGTGATGGAGGGACAGAAGACGCTACGGTGATGGAGGGACAGAAGACGCTACGGCGATGGAGGGACAGAAGACGCTACGGTGATGGAGGGAGAGAAGACGCTACGGTGATGGAGGGACAGAAGACGCTACGGTGATGGAGGGACAGAAGACGCTACGGTGATGGAGGGACAGAAGACGCTACGGTGATGGAGGGACAGAAGACGCTACGGTGATGGAGGGACAGAAGACGCTACGGTGATGGAGGGACAGAAGACGCTACGGTGATGGAGGGACAGAAGACGCTACGGTGATGGAGGGACAGAAGACGCTACGGTGATGGAGGGACAGAAGACGCTACGGTGATGGAGGGACAGAAGACGCTATGGTGATGGAGGGAGAGAAGACGCTATGGGGATGGAGGGAGAGAAGACGCTATGGGGACAGTGAATGGTGAGAGCCAGGGCCAGAGAACAAAGAGACAGAGGATGAAAATGGACTGGTTTTCTTCCCCCACTCTTTATTTTCGTCCCCCCCCCCACTTGTCCCTTTCTCTCTCTGACAGCCTGGCTCTCTCTTCTATTGTGTTCTTTCACTGTGTCTGTCTCCTGGTGTTTCTGATTTACCTCCCTGTCCGTCCTCCTTTGTCCCGCTCTTTTATGTCTTGCTGGCTCATTGTTGGGACAGAGTTCTCTTTTCATTCAGACTTTCTAAAATCTATGTTTTTTTAAATTCCTGCCTTTTGCACACACACTTCAACTTGAGAAATCAGTGTATGCAGAACATTTTCCAGATGGATTAGAAGGAGAATGAGCTGCTGGACGCTCAGAGAAGAGACAGCTAAGGACAGGAGCATTGCTGTTTGTCCCTCAGGACTGTGTTGGGACACCTACTTCATCCACTTATTGCTCGCTCTTATGTTTCCTTCTTCTGGTTTTACTGTTGACTTACAGTTTCTTTATACATCTCAGTGTGTCTCTATATACAGTTAAGGTCAAAATTATTAGCCCCCTTATGAAATCCAATGAAATCCTTATCCTTACAATGAAATGGGCAATAAACCTAAGTAGTTATAGTTTGTGTGCGTCCACAAGAACCTAGACAACATCTGTATAAGGTCAAATGAACATTTGTATTGGTTTGCTGAACTAAAACAAGAAAAAAACAAAAAATGCTATGGCCAAAATTATTAGCCCCCTGACAACTAATAGTCAATAGTGTAGCCTTTCTGATCCACAACTGACAACAACCTCTTCTGGTAGCTCTTAACCAAGTTGGCACATGTCTCCTGAGGGATTTTAGCCCATTCTTCCTTGGCAAATTGTTCAAGATCATGCAAATGACTTGGTCTCTGAGCATGGACCCGAACCTTGAGCACCTTCCACAGATTCTCGGTAGGATTGAGGTCAGGGCTCTGAAACGGCCACTCCAGAACCTTGATTTTGGTGTTTCACAACAAGTTTTTGACTAATTTTGATGTATGCTTCGGGTCATTGTCTTGTTGGAAGACCCAGCGACGACCTAAACCCTAGACTGGCAGCACATGTCTTGATGTTGTTCTTCAAAATTTCCACATAATCCTCTTTTTTCATGGTCCCATGCACCTGAACAAGGTGTCCTGTCTCTGAAGCAGCAAAACAGCCCCACAACATTATGGTTCATCCACCATGCTTTACTGTGCAGACGGTATTTTTAGGGTTGAAGGCCTCGCCCTTCCTTCACCAGACAGACGCAGCATCCATATGCCCAAAAAGCTCAAGTTTGGTTTCATCAGACCAGAGTGCGGACTTCCAAAACTCACCCTTGTGTTTCAAATCGTCTCTGGCAAAGAGAAAGAAATTAAAAAGTTCCATATGGATGCTGCTTTTGTTTGGCGAAGGAAGAGCGTGCTAGACATGTGCTGCCAGTCTAGGGTTTAGGTCGTCGCTGGGTCTTCCAACAAGACAATGACCCGAAGCATACGTTAAAATTAGTCAAAAACTTGTTGTGAAACACCAAAATCAAGGTTCTGGAGTGGCCGTTTCAGAGCCCTGACCTCAATCCTACCGAGAATCTGTGGAGGGTGCTCAAGGTTCGGGTCCATGCTCAGAGACCAAGTCATTTGCATGATCTTGAACAATTTGCCAAGGAAGAATGGGCTAAAATCCCTCAGGAGACATGTGCCAACTTGGTTAAGAGCTACCAGAAGAGGTTGTTGTCAGTTGTGGATCAGAAAGGCTACACTATTGACTATTAGTTGTCAGGGGGCTAATAATTTTGGCCATAGCATTTTTTGTTTTTTTCTTGTTTTAGTTCAGCAAACCAATACAAATGTTCATTTGACCTTATACAGATGTTGTCTATGTTCTTGTGGACGCACACAAACTATAACTACTTAGGTTTATTGCCCATTTCATTGTAAGGATAAGGATTTCATTGGATTTCATAAGGGGGCTAATAATTTTGACCTTAACTGTATATATATATATAGTATTTTTTTCTTTCTTTTCTTCTTTTTCCTTTCTTTCTGTCTTCCTTTATCCCTTTCTTTCTTTCACTTTCACTTTCACTTCATTCCTCTATACAAAGTTCATAATTTGGTTTCTACCAGTGAACAGTTTAGTATGGTGACAGATACTCTACATGTTTACTTAAAGGGATAGTTCACCCAAAATTGAAATGTCACTCATTATCTCCTCCCCCTCATGTGGACTAAGGGCTGGGAGCAGTTTCAGAGTTATCAGTGTCTAATTTGCCGGTGCCAATCACTCGGTGCTGGCAAATTAGACCGTCGTTGTCCGTTTGCAACTGTTATATGGACATGCAGTGCTACGCCAAGACCCCTGTAACTCAGAGAAGGAACGGAGGACTCTGAAACTTCTCCCAGCTCTTAGTCCACATGAGGGGGAGGAGATAATGAGTGAAATTTGAATTTTGGGTGGACTTTCCTTTTAATATAGATGGCACACACATGCACACACGGCCCCTGAAGGCAACAATATGCAAGGCAGAACTGGACAGATGGACAGATGGTAGCATGCTGCAGTTTGTCCCTGTATGTGTGTGTGGGGGACACAGGACTCTGGGACGGGATGTCTTGCTTACAATATTAAAGCCTGCATAATCAATATGATGCACACACACACACAGATGGGCGGGCGGCTAGCCTGTAGGTGTGTTCGTATGTATTTCAGTTTTCTTTAAAGGCATAATTCAACATTTTGGCAAATTGGCCCATTGCCATAATCCCTATAGTCATAGCAGTAGGTTTGTTACCTTTAATTGTCGCAGCAAGCTGTTTACCACACAGAGTTGTTTTAGAGGGAAATTCATGCAAAACCACTGATGCATGTTGCCTTCAGGGACAGTTTCTCATCAACAGTCTCTGTATTTCCCTCTAAAACAACTCTGTGTGGTAACGTTGTGTTATTATCTCATGGTGAATGTGCAGGTCACAACTTGCCCACCAGAGCGTTGTGGAGTTGTTGGATTGTGTATTTGATGAGTTTGATGAGGGAAACCAAGAAATCCCATGAGCCTCCGTAGCGTAGCTCTGAGCAGCTCACGGCTCTGCTCCGCCGTTCTAAAAATAGCTTGCACCCACAATTAAAGGTAACAAACCTACTTTTTTCGGCACGAGTGAATCTGACGTGACTTCCTGTATTTGGTCTGAGATTTCGAACCTTCCAAAAAAAATGCTTTCACACTGCGCAGCAGCGGACCTTGGTCCAGGATAGTCGGACTGAGACCACCTCCTGAGGCTGGACCAAAGACAGTCTTTAGTCTGGACTGTGGTCCGGGGGAGTCAATTTGATCCAAACCATCTGGAAAGTCCGAAAATCCGGACCAAATGAGGTAGTTGTGAAAGCCCCCTAAGAGTTTCTCCCTCTACTTATAATTTCACCTCCTCATTGAATTCCTCAATTATTATCTCATAGCGTGGTGAATGTGCAGGTCACAACTTGTCCACCAGAGCGTTGTGGAGTTTTTGGATTGTGTATTTGATGAGTTTGATGAGGGAAACCAAGAAATCCCATGAGCCTCCGTAGCATAGCTCTGAGCAGCTCACGGCTCTGCTCCGCCGTTCTAAAAATAGCTTGCACCCACAATTAAAGGTAACGAACCTACTGCTATGACTATAGGGATTATGGTGATGGGACAATTTGACAAAATGTTGAACTATCCCTTTAATGTTCCAACATCTGACACGTCCTAGTTTATTTATCAAACTCAAGTATTCACTGGGATGTTTTTGTTTTTCATTAATGCACTTGTATTCTAGTGAGACGGATGTGATGCTGCTGTTTGACTGAAAGACACTGAGGTGTGTGTCCAACAGGGACAGAGGCATCATCTGAAACAGAGACGGTGATGAGTAAAATGAGAGGAATCTGACATTTGATATGCTCCTTCTCTGCCTCACCTCTGCAGCTGATCAGCCCGCCCTCAGGCTCTGTGTGTGTGTTCCCTGCAAAGACGCAGGCTGTTTGGAAACACTCTGCTGACTTTGACCACTACCTTGCTTTCCTTGCTTAACTCTCTTCTCTGTGTTTTATGTCTCAGTGTCTTCATTCCATATTATTGGAGAGGCATTCCTGTCCTGTCCCTGTCTCTGTCAGGTCTCCATGTCCTTTGTCCTCCTGCCTCCTCTTCCCTCACTCTTTTTTCAGCCCGTTTTGATTTTTGCTGTGACTGTCCTTTATTTTTATTTGGCCACATTCCTCTTCAAAACTACCATCTGTCTCTTTAGCACACAAACACACTGTGTGTGTGTGTGTGTGTGTGTGTAGAGGAGGCTTAGTACATGCATGGGTGGTTGTGTTAGTGATGTCTTCTTCCAGTAAATGTGGCTGCAGAGGCTGACACAGCGTTTCCAGGAAGTACTGACATTTATTTGCACCCATCTCTCTCTCCTGTGTGTGTGTGTGTGCGTGTGTGCGTGCGTGTGTGTAATCTGCATTAAGTGAACATAGTATCTGTGTGTCCAGTAGTAACATAAAGAGGGATGGAGGATGTACAGAGAGATAGGGATGCACCGATATGAAAATTTTGGCCGATACCGATATCCGATATGAATTTTTCTGTTATGGCCGATAACCGATATTTACCGATATCGATATGTGTTGGGTTTTTTAAAGTTTCTGAGATGATACATTTTTGTACAGACTGAAAATCATCGAACTGAATTTTTGAACGTCTTCCTTTCCGGAACATGCGCTTCAACTGGGAGCAGCAAAGTCTGGTAGCTCTGAGTTTTTGAGTTTTTACTCAACATTTTGCTTTATTTTTGTTGTGTTTTTGTCATCTACTGATGGATGCTTCTATGGAGAGAAGAGATTCTTCAAAGATGAGCTTTTTTCATTGAAAATGGACAGATCTGGAGGACACCATCCTGTCCCAGAAGAGATGAAGAGGTGCTTTTGTGGTGGTTGTCGTGCTGCTATTGCTGGTGCAAAGTTAAAGGCTTGGAGGTGGAGATGTCCTATTGGTCCTTCCTGAGGTCAGTCATCATTGGAAATATCAACTCTCTGCCCAACAAGAGTGATGAAGAGCTGGAGATATTGGTGAAGACCCAGAAAGTAGACATTTCTTTTATTTTTTTCAAATCATAACAACACTTGTGTACATCCCACCCAACGGCAACTGCTTAAGTTCCATCTGAAGTTCTCCATGAAGTTGTTGCTAGGATACAGACTAAACATCCTGAGGCACTAGAGCACTAAAGAAGGAGGAGGCCTGGATCATCCACTTCATGGCACCTTGACTGACCAGGAGAGCAGCGGTGGTGGACGGCTCCTCTCTCCTTGCTGCAAGATGGAGGAATATAGTCGTGGGGCAGATCAGCAAAATGATTTGGCCCCTCCATCAACGATCCTGATCCACCCAGCTGCCCCTTCACCATCGATCCTGCTCCATCCAGCGGTCCTGCTGCATCCGGTGACCTTTCTCCACCTGACGGTTCCTGCTCCATCCAAAGGTCCTGCTCCATCCAGAGGCCCTGCTCCACCTGACGGTTCCTGCTCCATCCAGAGGCCCTGCTCCATCTCTCTTTCTTATTTTTTTTTTTGTGTGTCATTGTCGTATAAGCTACTGGACTAATTTGAATTTCCCTCCTTGGGATGAATAAAGTATTCTCTACTCTACTCTACTCTACTTTGTTTTCAGAATGTATTTTACTTCCAAATAACAAGGTTACAGGTTAAATCCCCCCTCCCCCTCCTTCTCCTTCTCCCTCTCCCGAAACAGCAACTAGACGGATTACATCGGTTGTGCAAATCGGCCCAATTTTACTCATCGGACCGATACCGATATGTTAAAAAATGACGAACATCGGCCGATACCGATATTAATGCCGATATATCGTGCATCCCTAGCAGGTTCAAGTCTTTGAAAGCATCAAATATGAACTAGGCCAGTGGGTTTGTACGTCAAGGACCCTTAATTGACAGGAATTAGACCAGGGACCCCCATTGGACCAAATTTAGAAGTAAACACCAGAAATACACAAATATTTGTTCAGAGACTGAAAAACATTACTATTTTATACATTTAAATTAAGGCCAATGGCAGGAATTTTTGGAAATATTAGAGAGAAATTTCTGTGGTCCAATTTCTCCAAAAACATTTAAACATTTCGAAGAAGTGGTAAAAATTCAAGAAATAAATTGGGAACCCCCTTCAGATCTCTCAAGGACCCCACGTTGAGAAGCGCTGGATGGGGATTCATCATCCTGTTTTTCTACAACTTGAATGAGTTTAGAAACATTATTTGAAGGTCTAGAACCAACAGTGTTTTTCTTGAAATAAATGGATCCAGAGCTCCAGGGAAGCTCAGTTCACTGGCTGAACATCGACAGTGATGTGGGTCAGAGGAACCAATCAGTGAGAAGAGGACTGAAGGAGAGAAACTTGACTTTAGGCCGAGCGAGGGAATGGCTATTTCCATAATGAATATAACAGATCATTAGAATAGTTATTATAACAGTCCTGGCAGCTCTGACATTCAGTGTGAGGATGGATGAAACTCTCTGCTACACCTGTGTCTTCTGATACTGATATCTTGCCTGTGATTGGTTGATTTTCCTGCCACTCAACTTAACCTGCCGGCTCTTATGTTTCGTCCTGCAGGAGTGGCTGGCTGCAGCTTCCCAGAAGATGTCTGATAATGGGGAGGTCGAGGACAAGCCCCCAGCTCCACCTATGAGGAACACCAGCACCATGATTGGATCCTCCAACAAAGATCCCACCCCCCTCAACCACGGGTCCAAGCCCCTCCCACCCAACCCGGAAGACAAGAAGAAGAAAGACCGCTCGATCCGATTCATCCTGACTGGAGGAGGCGATAAGAGTGAGTATTCCTCAGTGATGAGAGGAGGAAACCTTTTCCATCACATTAACATGGACATACATCCTGTAGTGTAGGAGTGGACGTCAAGTAGAAACATTAACAAACAAGATATCTTGGCTGAGTGCTAGCCAGGATGGAGCACTGTGGATCTGATCTGGCACAGAGTTTAATGTCACTCTTGTGATTTTGGTTAAGGAAAAGCCACAGATTGTAGCTCCAACCTGGCCTTCCAGCCAGGTTAGCAGGAAGAAGAGGCTTACATTTAAATTCACTGGAAAATGCCCATTCATGATAACACGTGTGTGCTGCCAGCAGCTGTTACAGTAAGTGCTTATCAGATCCCTTATAAAGGCAGAGGTTAAATCCTGACCTTTAACCAGCCAGCCACTCCACGGATCATAGAACATATCCAACTTTATTTTATTTGAGCTACTTTAGGTTTTCTGCTAGCTTTATGAAAAGTGATGGTGATTTCTCTTTAGCTTCTTCCCTACAACTTCTTAACTGGAAAAAAACATACATTAAAGAAAAACATTGACACTTAGTGTGAATAGTCTGCTAATAAGTGCAACTATAATAAAATTATGCCATATAAGTGTGTGAACAACCCTAACCCTCTCAGCTGCATCCTGATGTAACCTGATGAGTTAAACATAAAGACAGGAGTTTACTTGCATGAATGGACATTTACATGTTGATGTAACAAGATGAACATGCTCTGCAGTATTTCCAATGCTGTTTTGTAAGTTGACATTTTGGGACGTGGTCTCATGGCCACAGTATGTAACACCAGCTTGTTATCTGTTATCTTAAAGGGATACACCAACATTTTTTTTTCGTGTCTTGCCTCACTCCCAAGTCCATGACCAGCAGATAGACACCATCCTTTCCACTGTGCGTGCAGTAACAAGGGAGATAGAGCTGTATCGCCTGTAGTTAGCTTAGCTCAAACACTGGAAGTGTATGGGTAGTGTTAGCCTGCCAGAAGCTGATTTCATTTTATCTCTAAACTCTGTATAAATATATCACTTTATCAACATTTCAAACATTTTTAGGTGAGAAAGTATCCGTTTAGATCAGCAGTGTGTCGTTAATTTGTCTAAATACCAGCTGTTTACTATTTTGTTGGGACGAATTTGGCGCTACTCAAGCTAGCTGTTGTGACCAGCGCACTTCCGGTTACTTTCACAAAATAAAACATCCTTTACATACAAAAGTGTTTTTACTCTGAAGTAGGAAGCTAACCTACCCTCGATGTAGCTAGCTTGAACCAAAATAAATCGTCTTAGCTTGAACCCTCCGTTTTGACCAATCTCGTCCCGTTAGCGGCATTTGACTGCTCAAGATGCCTTACTGGAGAGTTTTGTCAGCTCTGAGACCAAGATCGGTCCGTTTAGAGTTGTTGAAGAGTTTCTCTGATGACTTTAGGAGGAGGCAGGCTAACACTACCCATACACTTCCAGTGTTTGAGCTAAGCTAATTACAGGTGATCCCTACGGGCGATGTTACTGCACGCACAGTGGAAAGGATGGTGTCTATCTGCTGGTCATGGGCTCAGGTGTGAGGCAAGACTTTAACAAAGGGCTGGTAACAAGTGGGAATGGATAAATGTAACACACACAACATGATATTGTACAATACACACTGGTTGAAATGTAATGACATGTTTATTTTTCAGCCTATAAGAAAAAGGAGCGCCCAGAGATTTCTCTGCCGTCTGACTTTGAACACACCATACATGTTGGATTTGATGCTGTTACGGGGGAGTTTACTGTAAGTGTGTGGTGTGGTAACTCTCCAGCATCTGTGCTGTATGTTTATACCAAAGGACCGTGTATACCATGTTCATTGTTGTATGTCAGTGTGTTCAAGTGTGTAGAAGTGTGTATGTTACAATAAATCTCATTAGATAAAGACATCTTGTTGACTCACACACATGCGAAAATTATGCAACAGGATTTTTTCTCAAGTCAACACAACCTCAAAATAAGTGAGTGAGTTGAGTAGAGCAGTCTACAGAGGTGTGTGGATGCTTTAAAGGTAGAGTCTGGAGTTTTGTTTGTTGCAGTTTGTAAACAAAACATTGAAACTGCGGCCCTCCTTAGGTTCAACCGTGTAGCCTCCTGCCCCAGCAGCAGCTGGGAGAAAAGTCTCCAGTGTTATGTTGTCATGCCATTGTGGTGAGCTGAGAAGAGGGTGTTAGTGGCGGATGCTAACTGCTACCGCTAGCCGAAGTTAGCATCAAGCAAAGATGGTTTATAAACCGAGCTAGCTCCCCACAACAGTCCTCATACTTGTTAGCAGTCGAGGCTTTAGTTGTCAGTGACGGGAATCGTTCCGCGGCTCCAGCGCTTCACTCAGACTGTATTTCTTTTTCTTTGCGGTCCTGACTGCTGCTGCTGAGAGAGAGAGACATACTAGCAATCTGCATTAGCCTAATAATCAGCCTGCAAGGCACTATTTTCTACAATCAGCCTTGAAGGCAGCTAAGGCAATAATGAAAATATATTTAAAGTGAAATCTGCATTAACCTAATAATCAGCCTGCAAGGCACTATAGCTTCTACAATCAGCCTTGAGGTGGGATCATAGCATTATGGCCAACCTGCAAGGAATCTCTGCTATCAGCCTTTCTTGCTGATGCCTTTTGTATCAACAAATAAAGTTCACATTAGCACTTGCAATTTAAAAATTCGAGCAGCTCAACTAACCAGTTTATTTACAAAAATACTCTGTCAGCAGTCTGCAGTGTTGCTAAGCAGTTTGTTTAGGTTGCCACTCGGTTGAATCACTCCGCTTTGACGCTTGCAGTTGAGGGTGGCGCTTGTGCAGCCTCCCAGGCTGCGTAGCCTGGAAGTCGACGGCTGAAGGCAGTTTCACCCTGGAGCCCCTTTGTTGCCAGATTTAGCTAAAAGCTACATTACATCTGTAGTCAACTGCTTCTGGATAATAGCTGGGGTGTAATTGACTACCAAATTGGGAGAAATGGGGAACGTAATGCTGTCGAAACAGGGCTGTGGGAACATAAAGCTGTGGAAACAAAGGGCTGTGGGAACATAAAGCTGTGGGAACATAAAGCTGTGGAAACAAAGGGCTGTGGGAACATAAAGCTGTGGAAACATAGTGCTGTGGGAACATAGGGCTGAGGGAACATAGGGCTGTGGGAACATAAAGCTGTGGAAACATAGGGCTGTGGGAACATAGGGCTGTGGGAACATAGGGCTGAGGGAACATGGGGCTGTGGGAACATAAAGCTGTGGAAACATAGTGCTGTGGGAACATAGGGCTGAGGGAACATAGGGCTGAGGGAACATGGGGCTGTGGGAACATAAAGCTGTGGAAACATAGGGCTCTGGGAACATAGGGCTGAGGGAACATGGGGCTGTGGGAACATAAAGCTGTGGAAACATAGGGCTGTGGGAACATAGGGCTGAGGGAACATGGGGCTGTGGGAACATAGGGCTGAGGGAACATGGGGCTGTGGGAACATAAAGCTGTGGAAACATAGTGCTGTGGGAACATAGGGCTGTGGGAACATAGGGCTATGGGAACATAAAGCTGTGGAAACATAGGGCTATGGGAACATAGGGCTGTGGGAACATAAAGCTGTGGGAACATAAAGCTGTGGAAACATAGGGCTATGGGAACATAGGGCTATGGGAACATAAAGCTGTGGAAACATAGGGCTATGGGAACATAGGGCTATGGGAACATAAAGCTGTGGAAACATAGGGCTATGGGAACATAAAGCTGTGGAAACATAGTGCTGTGGGAACATAGGGCTATGGGAACATAGGGCTATGGGAACATAAAGCTGTGGAAACATAGGGCTGTGGGAACATAGGGCTGAGGGAACATGGGGCTGAGGGAACATAGGCACGCTCCCAAGCAAAAGACCAAAATACAGGCAGGGGGAGGGGGCTCTGCAGACACAGCCACCACCACACAGGACTAGGAGCCCATAGGGGACGATTAAGATGAGTTTCATTCGTATTAAAGTCTAATGGTTATTTTTGGGCACAAAACTCCAGATCCAACCTTTAGAATGAAGGAAAGATGATCCCTAAACAGAATCAGGGATGGAGTGATGGAGCAGGAAGCAGAGCAGTGTGTGTGATGGACTGACCCTAACAGAGGAGTAGAGAGAGAAAACAAGGAGATGTGACCCACTTATGTGAACAGCCCTGTTAGGACTCTTTACCAAGCCTGTGTGCATCTGTGTGCGTGTGTGCATGCAATTAATATTTGTCATCTTAATGTTATATGTGTGTGCGTGCAGGGCATGCCGGAGCAGTGGGCTCGGCTCTTGCAGACATCCAACATCACAAAACTGGAGCAGAAGAAGAACCCCCAGGCTGTCCTCGATGTGTTAAAGTTCTACGAGTCAAAAGAAACCACCAACAGCCAGAAGTACATGAGCTTCACAGGTACACACACCCACCTCACACCTCTTTTGTTTTTTACTCTTTTCATTTTGTGAAGCAAGACACAGAAAGTGCTGGAACGTCAACATGACCAAACAAACATGGCAGTATCTGCTGACAGCTTTTAATGTTGCTGATAGATTTAGATGTGACACACTGGGAGGGAGACGGAGCTGGAACTGTGGTTTTGAGTTGCTGCAGAAATCTTCTTCACAAAAGTTAAAGGGTTAGTTTAACATTTTTGGCATATTTGGCCCATTGCCATATTCCCTATAGTCATAGAGTAGGTTCGTTACCTTTATTTGTCGGTGCAAACTATTTTTAGAACGGTGGAGTAGAGCCGTGAGCTGCTCAGAGCAACGCTGCGGAGACTCATGGGATTAGTGTAACTCTGAGCAGCTCACGGCTCTGCTACGCCGTGCTAAAAATAGCTTGCACTGACAATTAAAGGTAACGAACCCACTGCTATGGCTATAGGGAATATGGCAATGGGACAATTTGCCAAAATGTTGAACTATCCCTTTAAATCAGGATGATAAAGAGGGAGTATAGAAAAAGATAAAGGTGTGAATTAACATAATACAAAATTCAGCAAACGCGAAAAATCAACAACTAGATTTGGGTAATGTTTTTGTCTTCTAATGTTTCATGTTTTGTCTGCAGATAAAAACGCAGATGCCTACAGCTCCTCCATCACAACGGTGAGAAAACATCTGTCAACACACAGACACAGCTGTGTCTGTGTCCTGTATCTCTCCCACAGCAACACACACACTGAGACATAATTCTGTTAGGACGCCTTTGCACGCCTTTGTTCATCGCCACAGCTATCAGCTGCTCTGAGAGCTATGGGATGGCATACGGCTCTCACAACCACACCATACAACATACTGCCTTCTGTTTAATACATGAACATAACATAACATGAAGCTTGTAAGAAATGAAGAGGAACCACAGCGTGAGGTCCATGTTTAGTTTGGTTTGAGGGCAGTGATGGCAGCAGGCCACCAGAGCTGCCACTGTTTTACTTCACATTGATTTGAGAAACATAAAAGTCTCTCTCATCTGTTCTTATTGATCATCTGTCACAGTTTATCATGACTGTGTAGGGAGACACACTCAATGACACGTTACATGCTCATTCTCAAGAATCAGAATCAGAATTTATTTGTCATTGCACAACAGCACAACGAGATTAAAGCTAAATCTTAAAGTGATTCGCCAACTTTCTTTTTTACATGTGCTGCCTCACTCCTGAGTCCATGACCAGCAGATAGACACCATCCTTTCCACTGTGCGTGCAGTAACAAGGGAGATAGAGCCGTATCGCCTGTAATTAGCTTAGCTCAAACACTGGAAGTGTATGGGTAGTGGTAGCTTGCCTCCTACCCTGATTTCATTTTAGCGCTAAACCCTGTAAATACATCACTTTATGTTTTTCAAACATTTTTAGGTGAGAAAGTATCCGTTTAGATCAGCCAGCTGTTTACTATTTTGTTCAGATGAATTTGGCGCTACTTAAGCTAGCCGTTGTGACCAACGCACTTCTGGTTATTTTCACAAAATAAAATAGGCTACCCGTTGCCCTTTACATACAGACTTTTACTTTGAAATAGGAAGCTAACCTACCCTCCATGTAGCTAGCTTGAACCAAAATAAAGCTTGAACCCTCCGTTTTGACCGATCTTGTCCTGTTAGCGGCATCTGACCGCTCAAGATGCCTTACTGGAGAGTTTTGTCAGCTCTGAGACGAAGATCAGCCTGTTTAGAGTTGCTGAAGAGTTTCTCTGATGACTTTAGGTGTAGGCAGGCTACCACTACCCATACACTTCCAGTGTTTGAGCTAAGCTAATTAGAGGCGATAAGGCTCTATGTCCCTTGTTACTGCACACACAGTAGAAAGGATGGTGTCTATCTGGTCATGGACTCAGGAGTGTAGCTTCAGCCTTCCATTCCTACCTTCTTTTGTTACTCAAAGGGTAATATTGGTGGACAGTGGTATTTGCCCAAATGTTGAACAGTTCCTTTAAAAGGAACCGAAAACCTTAAACTACACTTTCTTTTTTATGTTTTTTTAATGTTTAAAAAAATACACAAATAACTGTATGAATAGCCTATTTAACAAAGATAAACTGACTGAAATCCTAAAGAGGTGCCTGGACATGACAGATCTGGAGCTGTGAGGGCATCCTGATATCACATGGGAAAGAAATGATTCATGATTCATCAGTACTTTACTGTGTTTAAAGGGATAGTTCAACATTTTGGCAATTGGTCCATTGCCATAATCCCTATAGTCATAGCAGTAGGTCCCTAACCTTTAATTGTTGGTGCAAGTTATTTTTAGAACGGCGGAGCAGAGCTGTGAGCTGCTCAGAGCTACAGTACGCTATGGAGGGATCATGGGATTTCTTGGTTTCCCTCATCAAATACACAATCCAACAACTCCACAACTCTCTGGTGGACAAGTTGTGACCTGCACATTCACCACGCTGTGAGATAATAACACAACGTTACCACACATAGTTGTTTTAGTGGGAAATACATGCAAAACCGCTGATGCGTGTTGCCTTCAGGGACAGTTTTTCATCAAGCAGTCTCTGTATTTACCTCTAAAACAACTCTAACTCCTCCGTAGCGTAGCTCTGAGCAGCTCACTGTTCTGCTCCACTATTCTAAAAATAGCTTGCACTGACAATTAAGTTAACAGAAAGTTAAAGTTAACAAACCTACTGCTATGACTATAAGGATTATGGCAATGGGCCAATTTGCCAAAATGTTGAACTATCCCTTTAAGTCGGGGTGATAAAGTGAGAGTACAGAAGAAGATGAGGCCATGAATTAACATAATACTAAATACAGCAAACGCAAAAAATCAACAACTACATTTTGGTGGTGTGTACTGCTGGTATTTTTGTCATAAGCTGTATGAGCATTTCCAATACAGCAGCACACACACACATGCACACACAGCTCCTAACTCTCTTGTGGGTCTTTGTTTTTGCCGCAGTGAAAGTGTTGGGCAGGTCCCTTTTAAACCAAACTGAGGGTGAAAATAAAGAGGAAGGAGGAGGAAGTGATGCTGCTTCTCTCTCTCTTCCTGTCTTTATGGTGAATCAGCATCTTTTCCTCCTTTCACATATCACTGTCTCCGTCTCTGCAGCTCGCTGAGCATCAGACTGTCAAAGACACTCACATAGAGGACAGGACCATGTGGGACTAGCCAGACATGAGCAGGATGAGGAGGGACAGTCTCCTGGTAGTGTGAAGGAGGGACAGTCTCCTGGTAGTGTGAAGGAGGGACAGTCTCCTGGTAGTGAGCAGGGTGGACAGTCTCCTGGTAGTGAGCAGGAGGGACAGTCTCCTGGTAGTGAGAAGGAGGGACAGTCTCCTGGTAGTGAGAAGGAGGGACAGTCTCCTGGTAGTGAGCAGGAGGGACAGTCTCCTGGTAGTGAGCAGGAGGGACAGTCTCCTGGTAGTGAGCAGGAGGGACAGTCTCCTGGTAGTGTGAAGGAGGGACAGTCTCCTGGTAGTGTGAAGGAGGGACAGTCTCCTGGTAGTGAGCAGGGTGGACAGTCTCCTGGTAGTGAGCAGGAGGGACAGTCTCCTGGTAGTGTGAAGGAGGGACAGTCTCCTGGTAGTGAGCAGGAGGGACAGTCTCCTGGTAGTGAGCAGGAGGGACAGTCTCCTGGTAGTGTGAAGGAGGGACAGTCTCCTGGTAGTGAGCAGGAGGGACAGTCTCCTGGTAGTGTCCAGGAGGGACAGTCTCCTGGTAGTGAGCAGGAGGGACAGTCTCCTTCATAGTGAGCAGGAGGGACAGTCTCCTGGTAGTGAGCAGGAGGGACAGTCTCCTTCATAGTGAGCAGGAGGGACAGTCTCCTGGTAGTGAGCAGGAGGGACAGTCTCCTGGTAGTGTGAAGGAGGGACAGTCTCCTGGTAGTGTGAAGGAGGGACAGTCTCCTGGTAGTGTGAAGGAGGGACAGTCTCCTGGTAGTGTGAAGGAGGGACAGTCTCCTGGTAGTGTGAAGGAGGGACAGTCTCCTGGTAGTGAGCAGGAGGGACAGTCTCCTGGTAGTGAGCAGGAGGGACAGTCTCCTGGTAGTGTCCAGGAGGGACAGTCTCCTGGTAGTGTCCAGGAGGGACAGTCTCCTGGTAGTGAGCAGGAGGGACAGTCTCCTGGTAGTGAGCAGGAGGGACAGTCTCCTGGTAGTGTGAAGGAGGGACAGTGTCCTGGTAGTGTCCAGGAGGGACAGTCTCCTGGTAGTGAGCAGGAGGGACAGTCTCCTGGTAGTGTGAAGGAGGGACAGTCTCCTGGTAGTGAGCAGGAGGGACAGTGTCCTGGTAGTGAGCAGGAGGGACAGTGTCCTGGTAGTGAGCAGGAGGGACAGTGTCCTGGTAGTGTCCAGGAGGGACAGTGTCCTGGTAGTGTCCAGGAGGGACAGTCTCCTGGTAGTGTCCAGGAGGGACAGTCTCCTGGGAGGGACAGTGTCCTGGTAGTGTCCAGGAGGGACAGTGTCCTGGTAGTGAGCAGGAGGGACAGTCTCCTGGTAGTGAGCAGGAGGGACAGTCTCCTGGTAGTGAGCAGGAGGGACAGTCTCCTGGTAGTGTCCAGGAGGGACAGTCTCCTGGTAGTGTCCAGGAGGGACAGTCTCCTGGTAGTGAGCAGGAGGGACAGTCTCCTGGTAGTGAGCAGGAGGGACAGTCTCCTGGTAGTGTCCAGGAGGGACAGTCTCCTGGTAGTGTCCAGGAGGGACAGTCTCCTGGGAGGGACAGTCTCCTGGTAGTGTCCAGGAGGGACAGTCTCCTGGTAGTGAGCAGGAGGGACAGTCTCCTGGTAGTGTGAAGGAGGGACAGTCTCCTGGTAGTGAGCAGGAGGGACAGTCTCCTGGGAGGGACAGTGTCCTGGGGGACTGCTGTCTCCACTAGCACACGTGACAACTGTCTCCCCCTCTGACATCATGCAGGTCACTAAGGCTGTGTCTGAGACACCTGCCATAGCAACGGTTTCTGAGGATGAGGACGAAGATGAGGCGGAGCCGCCGCCGGTGATCGCCCCCCGACCAGAACACACCAAATCAGTAAGAACACACACACACACACGATACCGATGTCCTCATTAATCCCCTCAGGGAACTTCATTCTTCATTTATTCATGGTTTTTTTTTCTTTCTATTTTTCGTGGTCATTTTTGTCCTCCTGTTTTTCGTGGTAATATTTTTCTGTTTTTTGTGGTATTTTTTTTCTGTTTTTTGTGGTATTTTTTTCTATTTTTTGTGGTATTTTTTTCTGTTTTTTGTGGTATTTTTTTTTGTTTTTTGTATTTTTTCCTGTTTTTTGTGGTATTTTTTTTTATTTATTTTTTGTTTTTTTTTTTTTTTTCTGTTTTTTGTGGTATTTTTTTCTATTTTTTGTGGTATTTTTTTCTGTTTTTTGTGGTATTTTTTTTCTATTTTTTGTGGTATTTTTTTTCTATTTTTGTGGTATTTTTTCTGTTTTTTGTGGTATTTTTTTCTATTTTTTGTGGTATTTTTTCTGTTTTTTGTGGTATTTTTTCTATTTTTTGTGGTATTTTTTTCTATTTTTTGTGGTATTTTTTTCTGTTTTTTGTGGTATTTTTTTTCTATTTTTTGTGGTATTTTTTTCCTCCTGTTTTTCATGGTAATATTTTTCTCCAAGCTAAGTCAGAAACAAATTACCCTGAAAAACAGAAAAATAATTAGTCCGAAAAAGAGTGGAAAAAATGAGTCAGAAAAACAAACCAAAAAAATAAATTACTCAGAAAAAAGGAATTTAGTTTTTTATTCAAGTGAATACAGTACGCTCCGTAATCAAGTGATGCATGTATATGTAAATAGATTGAGACTATGAAATACAGAGACACAAACAGACACATTAAGAATGATTGTGTCATCACTTACTGATGTCTTTAATCTGCCTCACCTCTCTAATCAGACTGTGTGTGTGTGTGTGTGTATGTGTGTGTGTGTGTGTGTGTGTGTGTGTGTGTGTGTGTGTGTGTCACAGAGAGAGATGCAGTCACAGGGGAGAGCTGAGGTTTTTATTTAGAAACAGTCTTTCAAAGCAGCTCTCTGTTCTCTGCTAGGTCAGTTCAGGAGCACACACACACACACACACACACACACACACACAAGCTGCGTGGCCTCACTATCTCTATCAGAGTAAACAAGCACATTGTCTGCAGACCAGACCCCTGCTGTACTGCCATCATTAGGGACCTGGTTGTGCTGGTTTTCCCTGACCCCACCAGGGCTGGGAGCTGTCCTGATGCCAGCCTGCCCACACTCTGCAGTTAGAGCTGTGACGTACAACAACGCAGTACAGGGCATCTGTGCCACGATGGCTCTGCTTGTCCCACCTAAGTTGATCTGGCTTGGCGGAGCAGCTTAGGCAGAACAACAGTGCCCCCCCAGTTCTGTGTTGGTACCTACATACAGAAGGGCAAAGACTGAACAGCCCCATGCTGTGTAGACTCTATGGAAAAGCAGCTTTCAAGGATAATTAGCGTTTTTTACAACCTGAACCTTATTTCTAGCATAAAATCTGATTATTTCCTCACCCAGATAACTCCAGCCGAGAGCCGCGTACAGTATATCCGTGAAATGCGAAAACATGGGGCAGCGCAAAGCAGCCTCTAAATAACACATTATCTGCAGAGAAACTCCTTCATTTCACCAAGATTTAGTTCTGATACACTAGTGCTATTCCCCATCAACATCCAGGGTCTGTAGTTTGACCTGCTGACCTCTGACCTGGATGATGCTACTACTGCTCCTGGCTCATTCTGATAATAATCGTTCCACATTGGCATTCGGGTTCATTTTTATCTCAACTAGCCGGAGCTTTAGTGAGTCCAGGTTGAGGAGAGGAAGCTGCACGGCGTTCAGAGATGACAGTAGGTCATCAGGTCAACCTACAGACCCCGGATGTTGATAACATGCCACCATGGGCTCAGAGGGGAATAGCACTAGTGTATCAGAACTAAATCTTGGTGAAATGAAGGAGTTTCTCTGCAGATAATGTGTTATTTAGAGGCTGCATTCTGCTCCCTGTAGACTCCATTATACGGATATACACGGCTCTGGATGGAGCTCATTTCATCAGAACGACTTGTAATGACACCAAAGTTATCCTGGTGAGGAAATGATTGTATTTTATGCTAGAAATAAGGACCAGAAAAACGGCAATCATCCTTTAACAGCAGCTGCCTTTCAACATAGTTAGCAGACTGGAGAATTGCCTTCCAATGAGGATAACCTAGGTCTGGGAATAAAGTCTGGTTCCCTCCAGTCACGCAGGCAGCTATAATATGAGAGTTAGCACTGATGTGTCCGTCACCCCTCTAGCTACAAATACCTTGGGATCCCCAAGCAGGGAGCTGCAAGTAATTAGCAGCCAGAAAACCTAGACAGAGAAAGGCAAGTCCTGGAAAGTACAAGATCTGTGTAATGCAAATATTTGGTGAGAAAAGCAGCCTTTTTCTTGTTAGCATCTGTTAGCTGTGTCATAGCGTCTGGGCAGCCTGGCCAGACCAGAACAGACTGAAGTGAGAGCTGCAGGCAGCAGGTCTGCCTCAGATGTGTGATAACACTGTTCAACATCCCACTGATAACAAGCCTCACAATAAATACATATTGTTCTTCTGTCTTACTGTTTTACTGATTGAAGGAATGAAATCAATTATTTGGAACATACACATGGAATTATATATTCATTCAATTAATGAGTGCATTAATTAATTCCGTGCAAATTCAACTCAGGCTGTATTTTCCTATCATTTTAGGTCTAAAAGAAGGAATCTGAAGATTTTCAGTTTAATGTCTCCTTGTTACAACCAAAAACGCCAATATTTTGTGATGATACACTAGTGTTATTCCCCTCCGAGCCGTGGTGGCATGTTATCAAATCCTGCTCCTCTAGGTTGACCTACTGACCTCTGATCTGGATGAATCTAACCGGTGCCAATAGTGATAATAAATTCCGCCAATAATAGCTCAATAAAGCATTTGAGATCCAGGCAATAAGCCTGTGGAAGCTGAACTTCATCCAGCTGCTCATTTTGTTCAGATAATGAAAATGCAGAAAGGACCATTAGCATTAGCGATAGCAAGTTACCGGAGATGACATCATCCAGATCAGAGGTTAGTAGGTCAACCTAGAGGAGCAGGATGTTGATAAATGTCGGAGGGGAATAACACTAGTGTATCATCACAAAATATTGGCGAAATGAAGGAGTTTTGCGGCGGATAATGTGTTATTTAGAGGCTGCAAATGTTTTTTACGGATTATTGGCACATTATTCGTCAAAACGACTCCAAATGACACCAAACTTGTCAGGGTGAGTAAATGATCGTATTTGATGCTAGAAATAAGGTCCAGGTTGTAAAAAACTAAAGTTATCCTTTAATTAATTCCGTGCAAATTCAACTCAGGCTGTATTTTCCTATCATTTTAGGTCTAACAGAATGAATCTGAAGATTTTCAGTTCAATGTCTCCTGTTTTGCGGTAGTTGCGTCTGTCCCCGCATCGCCACGGCAGCAATGAATGGGAGCGGATGGAAGTTCTGCTGCTTAGGCTGTTTACATCCCTCAAAGCCACAGACAGCGTCAGATGGAGACTCAAACATGCACAACAAGTTTATTTACTTCAACAAGCCGACATGTTTGTAAAACTAGATCTAATTCAAAGTCTGGCGCGAGACTCAAGTTCACACTTGGTGTGTATACTAGAGATGCGCGGTTTGCGGACACATCCGCGGATGACGGGCGGATGACATGACGAAAAAATATATTTTAATTAGATTCGGGCGGGTGGCGGGCGGGTTATAAGGAACCAAATAGGAAAAATTGTCCATATTAGATATACAACAACGGGCGGATGGCGGGCGGGTGTGGTTTTGAAATAACGGTGGTTCGGGTGGATGGCGGGTGGATGACGACTTTTGTGATGCGGTTGCAGATGAAATAATTGCCTATCCGTGCATCTCTAGTGTATACGTGCAGTCGGAAGCTCCCATTTGTGTCATAAACACAGGAATATCAATTATCAGTGGAAAAAAATTGTGGCTTTGAGGGATGGAAACAGCCTAAGCAGCAGAACTTGCATCCGCTCCCATTCATTGCTGCCATAGCGATGCGGGAACAGACACAACTACCGTAAAAAACAGGAGACATTAAACTGAACATCTTCAGATTCTTTCTTTTAGACCTGAAATGTTGAAAGTAGAGCCCAGAGTTGAATTTGCCTGGAATTGTCCTTTAAAATTTAATTGAAATGAATAATTATGAAATAAGATAAATTTAAGTGAACAAAACTGAACAAACTAAAAAAGTTAGAACTAAACACGTTAAAACTAGACAATGTTCTAGTTTTACACACATATTGTATGTGTGTATGTGTGTCTAACTTTTTTAGTTTGTTCAGTTTTGGGATTTAGGGATTTCCAAACCACAGTACACAGTTTACAGTACAATAGTGGTTGTTTACACACTATACAGTATATATTGTTATATATATGTGTTGAATTTGTGTTATTCTTTTAGATATACACTCGCTCAGTGATCGAGCCCCTCCCTCCTCCGACCAAAGATGCTGCAACCTCCCCCATCTCCCCTCCAACCGCTGCAGCTGCCGCCGTCACCCCGGCCCCCTCCTCAGAGGGAGCCCCCAGCAGCCCCCCGAGTGCAAGCCCCGCCCCCGGGCCCTCCTTGCCCCGCCCACAGGACAAAACCAGGAAGAAGAAGATGTCAGATGAGGAGATCCTCGAGAAACTACGTAAGGCCCAATCATACATCACACAGTGTATCTCTGACAGGGCTGTTGCTAGGGATTCTGGGGACACTAAAGTGGGCCCCTGTATTTTCCACTTTTTCTCTTAGACTACGTAGCTATATATTATCATTTTTTATTTAGCCTACTTTCTTTTGATGCTAATACAGCATTACTATGAGTATTAGTCAGGGTCTTATGCAGAATAAATCAGTCATACTGGGCTTTTTTGTGGGCCCTACTGGGGGCTGGGCCCCTAGAATTATCATCACCTTTCTCCCCTACAACGGCCCTGACCTTCGAGTACCTTTAATTTAGTGCTGTTGCACATGTTTTGAGCAGTAGTAGTGTGACAGAGTCCAATGATCTTTTGGACGGTGGTCCAGGTTTCTGGTGGTTTACTCTTTAAGCATGGTTGTAAAGACGTGGTTCTCCCAGTTTGCTGGTCTGGACTGAGTCCTGAGCTCAGCCCCATTCAACACGTTTGGTATAGTCTGGAAGGTAGGCTGAAAGACCATGCTTTCATTTGAATTAGACACTTTATTTTATGACTAAAAAGCCTGAATGATTGATTTTGTTCTGTTCACTGCATTTTGATCTCATTTTTTGTCTTGATCTGAAACAGTTAGGTTCATTATCATTTCTTTGTCCTCTAACGGGGATGAAAAGCCTGATGCAGATTTTAAATGAAATGGCATATTGTGGGATGAAGTTGTGGTTGTCACATGATGATCGTGTTCATTCCACTGCACACAGCAGGTGAAGATAAAAGTTCACTGTGTTAAATATACATGTGTGTTAAATGTATGTTATAATAATATATCATAATATTTAAAGGGATAAGCCAACTTTTTTTTTTTACGTGTCTTGCCTCACTCCCGAGTCCATGACCAGCAGATAGACACCATCCTTTCCACTGTGCGTGTAGTAACAAGGCAGAGCCCGTTATCACCTGTAATTAGCTTAGCTCAAACACTGGAAGTGTATGGGTAGTGTTAGCCTGCCTCCACCTAAAGTCATCAGAGACACTCTTCAACAACCCTAAATGGACCGATCTTCGTCTCAGAGCTGACAAAACTCTCCGGTAAGGCACCATTAGCGGTCAAATGCAAAGACGCTTTATTTTGGTTGAAGCTAGCTACATGGAGGGTAGGTTAGCTTCCTGTTTCAAAGTAAAAGCACTTCTGTATGTAAAGGGCAACAGGTGTTTTATTTTTGTGAAAGTAACCGGACGTGCGTTTGTCACAACAGCTAGCTTGAGTAGCGCCAAATTTGTCCAAACAAAATAGTAAACAGCTGGTATTTAGACAAATAAATGACACACTGCTGATCTAAACGGATACTTTCTCACCTAAACATGTTTGAAATGTTGATAAAGTGATATATTTACAGAGTTAAGAGATAAAATGAAATCAGCTGACTACTGATTTCAGCTTGGATAGGAGGCAGGCTAACACTACCCATACACTTCCAGTGTTTGAGCTAAGCTAATTACAGGCGATACGGCTCTATCTCCCTTGGTACTGCACGCACAGTAGAAAGGATGGTGTCATGGACAAATCTGTTGTTTTGTAACTGTACAATATTCTATCTATGATCTACAACATCAAAAAGTTGAGGAATAAATAATGATAGTTAAGTTTTTTTGCTTGTTTTGACACAGCAGCCTTGTATGGGTGATTCTTCAGTTGCGACCCCTTTGGAATCTTGAAAAATAGCCTAAATGTATTTTAACCCAGAATCAAATATTTCTTAGAAAGTCTGGAACAAAGGTCTTAGCACAACTTTGACTGATCATTGATTATCAGTTACTTGTGTGATGGTAAAGACAATTTTCACTTTTTGGAGCAACAGTTAGTTAAGTTTTAGACTTGCTGACATAATTTAATAGCTAACAAACCATGTGAACTGTAAATAAAGTGAAATTTCTTATTTCTAAACTAAAATATCCAAAATGTAACATGTTCAGTAATGACATCTAATTATTAACATCCCTGGTACTGTTGCAACAACAACTGAACAGTAGTTTGAAAAACCTTTATTGCTGTCGAACAGTTGGTTTGATGGTAATGACAGATGTACTGAGGACAGCCATATTTAACAGAACATGTTCTAATGAATTTCAAATATGTTATTTCAAGTTATGATGTGACAATGCAAAGTGAAGTTTTAATGAATTCCTTTGCTTTATTACTTTCATATGGAGCAGATGTTCAATAGTCTGTATGGGGGACAAGTCCAGGACATAGAAATACTGGCTTATTTGGATTTTCAACATACAAAAACTAGTCAGATGTCATAATTAAGACACAATGTACAACTTCTCCTCTAATGAAAGAATCCCCCATATATGGATAGGGCTATTCATTTCCTCTTCAATAGGAGAAACAAAACTGTCAAATCTTCTTATGAGAACTGGTGACAAACCTGGACCCACTGACTAACATCAATCTATGTGTGTGTCCTCATGCTGAAAGCAGGGAGTGTGTTGTTTAGAAGTCATGTATCTAAGTGAAGGAGTAAAGCTGAGCTCCTGTTGTTTGTGTTTGTAACCCATGAATTAAGCCCTTATATATTTTCTAAACCATGCCCCACGCCTGTCCAGATGTGCTCAGGTCTCTCTCTGCTGGTAAGCCCAGGACTCTCCCTGTCTGTCCGTCACTCTGATTGACAGACCTGATAGTCACTGTCCCCGCTGTCCAATCCTCACATTTGGTTGGTCGTCCTCTTCTCTCTCCATCGTTCAGTCTCCTGCGGTTCCGGAGTGACTTGAAGTTTTGTCCTCTAATCAGCCTCCTACTGGACTCTGATTATTGAACTGCAGATCTTTCTTTCTTTCTTTCTTTCTTTCTTTCTTTCTTTCTTTCTTTCTTTCTTTCTTTCTTTCTTTCTTTCTTTCTTTCTTTCTTTCTTTCTTTCTTTCTTTCTTTCTTCCTTCCTTCCTTCCTCCCTCCCTCCCTCCCTCCCTCCCTCCCTCCCTCCCTTCTTCCTTCCTTCCTTCCTTCCTTCCTTCCTTCCTTCCTCCCTCCCTCCCTCCCTCCTTCCTTCCTTCCTTCCTTCCTTCCTTCCTTCCTTCCTTCCTTCCTTCCTTCTTTCCTTCCTTCCTCCCTCCCTCCTTCCTTCCCTCCCTCCTTCCCTCCCTCCGTCCCTCCTTCCCTCCTTCCTTCTTTCTTTCTTTCTTTCTTCCTTCCTTCCTTCCTTCCTTCCTTCCTTCCTTCCTTCCTTCCTTCCTTCCTTCCTTCTTTCTTTCTTTCTTTCTTTCTTTCTTTCTTTCTTTCTTTCTTTCTTTCTTTCTTTCTTTCTTTCTTTCTTTCTTTCTTTCTTTCTTTCTTTCTTTCTTCCTTCCTTCCTTCCTTCCTCCTTCCTCCCTCCCTCTTTCTTTCTTTCTTTCTTTCTTTCTTTCTTTCTTTCTTTCTTTCTTTCTTTCTTTCTTTCTTTCTTTCTTTCTTTCTTTCTTTCTTTCTTTCTTTCTTCCTTCCTTCCTTCCTTCCTTCCTTCCTTCCTTCCTTCCTTCTTTCTTTCTTTCTTTCTTTCTTTCTTTCTTTCTTTCTTTCTTTCTTTCTTTCTTTCTTTCTTTCTTTCTTTCTTTCTTTCTTTCTTTCTTTCTTTCTTTCTTTCTTTCTTTCTTTCTTTCTTTCTTTCTTTCCATTTTCTGCTGACCTGTTTAGCATCTGTCTCATCCCTTGTTCTCTCTTTCTTGTCTTCTGTCCTGTCTGTTGTTCCTGCCTCCCCCTCTCTCTGTCTCCCAGTCAGCATGCTGCATTGACCTGAGGGTGACAAACCTGTGGTAGAATCAGGATGGATAGAAAGACACCTGACACTTCTATCCATTCAGATTCCGTTGTACTGCAACATGAGCAGCTGTGGATTATAGGTCCAGCGTGTTGCTCATTGCTGTCTGTCTTGGTTAGTCACTGATTGACTCTGTCTTTCTTTTTCTCAGGGACAATTGTAAGTGTTGGAGACCCCAAGAAGAAATATACACGCTTTGAGAAGATTGGACAAGGGTAAGTGAAACATCTAATATAAGCCTTGTATGACTGGTCCACTCAGTCAGTGTGAATATTTAGTTGATTTCCATTTGTTTGTCAGGGACCACTGTCACTGGGTTCTTTAAACACCATCCTTTCCACTGTGTGTGCAGCACCAAGGGAGATAGAGCCGTATCTCCTGTAACTAGCTTAGCTCAAACACTGGAAGCATATGGGTAGTGTTAGCCTGCCTCCTATCCAAGCTGAAATCAGCATCAGAAGCTGATTTCATTTTATCTCTAAACTCTAAATATATCACTTCATCAACATTTCAAACATGTTTAGGTGAGAAAGTATCCGTTTAGATCAGCAGTGTGTCGTTAATTTGTCTAAATACCAGCTGTTTACTATTTTGTTTGGACAAATTCGGCGCTACTCAAGCTAGCTGTTGTGACCAACCAGAGGTGTATAAAGTACTTGAAAAAAGTAACTAAGTAAAAGTAGAAGAACCATAAATAAAAATTACTTTGGTAAAAGTAAAAGTCACGCATAAGAAACTTACTTAAGTAAAAGTCTTAAAGTAGCTCACATTAAATGTACTTAAGTATCAAAAGTAAAAAGTAAAAAGTAGGCTGATTATATTTCTATTTTAATTTATAACGTGTAACGAGGTGGCAAACGTAAATGTAACGGAGTAAAAGTACATATTTTTTCTTTTACATGTAACGAAGTAAAAGTAAAAGTTCTGATTAAAAAAACTACTCCAGTAAAGTACAAATCCCCAAAAAAACTACTTAAGTAGTGTAACGAAGTACATCTACTTCGTTACTATACACCTCTGTGATCAACGCACTTCCTGTTACTTTCACAAAATAAAACACCCGTTACCCTTTACATACAGAAGTGTTTTTACTTTGAAACAGGAAGCTAACCTACCCTCCATGTAGCTAGCTTGAACCAAAATCAAGCGTCTTTGCTTGAACCCTCCGTTTTGACCGATCTCGTCCCGTTACCGGCATTTGACCGCTCAAGATGCCTTACCGGAGAGTTTTGTCAGCTCTGAGACCAAGATCGGTCCGTTTAGAGTTGCTGAAGAGTGTCTCTGATGACTTTAGGTGGAGGCAGGCTAACACTACCCATACACTTCCAGTGTTTGAGCTAAGCTAATTACAGGTGATACGGCTCTATCTCCCTTGTTACTGCACGCACAGTGGAAAGGATGGTGTCTATCTGCTGGTCATGGACGCGGGAGTGAGGCAAGACATGAAAAAAAATGTTGGCGTATCCCTTTAATGATTTTAAAGTCTCAAACTGTGAGAAAAATAGTATCAATGGGTGTCTTGAAAGGCGCTGTATAAATTGAAACTATTATTATTATTATTATCAATGACGTAATGGGAAATGTATTGTGTGAATCTCCCACTGTGCTGCCATTATGAATGGTATTCCTGTAAATACACATTGTGCTGGAGTGCCGTTTAGCTCAGTGGGTTGAGCAGAGGCTACAGTCCTCGCTGCAGCCGGCCATGGATTGAAACCCGACCCTGATGACCCCAACCCCCCGCCTCACCATTTACTGTCTCTCTTGACTGTCCTATTGATTAAAGCTGCCTCAAAACACCTTTAAAGGGATAATTCAACATTTTGGCAAATTGGCCCGTTACCTTTATTTGTCGGTGCAAGCTATTTTCAGAATGTAGCGTAGCTCTGAGCAGCTCACGGCTCTGCTCCGCCATTCTAAAAATAGCTTACACTGCCAATTAAAGGTAACAAACCTACTGCTATGACTATAGCGAATATGGAAATCGGCCAATTTGCCAAGATGTTGAACCATTCCTTTAAGAAATGAACCAATGAAGCAGTTTATCATTCCGGTATGCCTCTGAATGTTGACCTGGAGCTCTGCTGCTGTGTGTTGTCAGGGCGTCTGGGACGGTGTACACAGCTATCGACATCGCTACAGGACAGGAGGTAGGCTTGTTATCATCACCCTCAGACCCTCCATATCTCTCTTCTCCTTCACCTCACACCTCAGCCACTTGGTGAAACTGGAGAATACAGACACTCAGTCCAGGCCTTAGCTTAGCTGAAAGGATAGAAGGTTACCTGAAATCATGATGCTGATGTGAATAGAAATGAATTCCACAGACTAATGCTACCCACACACCAGAAGACTTTGAAAAGATTTAGAAAAGACTGTAAAAGACTATCAGCTCACATCTAACGACTCAGACTAGATTTTACAAAGACTGAATCTTACAGGGTCACTATTTATAAGACTACAACTACATTATTTTGGGCTTTTTTTCCCCACCGTGTAACATTTCCCCATCATGCACAGCAGAAATGTAATAAAAATGGAGGAGAATCAGCTTGTTCCAAACCAGGCAGCTGCTGTCATGTTCTTCTATGGGACAGACAGCGTCAGTAAAATATTCCAAAATAAACCGGTGAATTACTGTAGCCTGTCAAAGTTCTCAAACAAAAGGCAAAATTTTCTTGCTTCAAAGTTTTATCGATTGCTCTGGTCCATGTTTGGTATTGACGGTCTGGTTTCCTGTTTGGGCTTTTGGCCCTGCTAATCTATTGGTTGTTGATCGTCTTACATCACTGCGACTTGGGATAATATCAAACACGTTTGATATAATCACAAGCCCTAGACTAGGGAAAGACTGGTATGAAACGCAGTGGCAGACTGCAGATTACCACCTTGAACTTAAAGGGATAGTTCAACATTTTGGCAAATTGGCCCATTGCCATAATCGCTATAGTCATAGCAGTAGGTTCGTTACCTTTAATTGTAGGTGTAAGCTACTTTCAGTATGGCGGAGCGGAGCAGTGAGCTGTTCAGAGCTACGCTACGGAGGCTAAGGGAATTTCTTGGTTTCCCTCATTAAACTCATCAAATACAAAATCCCAAAACTCCACAGCGCTTTTGTAGACAAGTTGTGAGCTGCACAACCACCACGCTATGAGATAATAACGGAACGATACGAAACGGAGCCGTAAATTCATGCAAAACCGCTGATGCGCGTTGCGTTCAGGGACAGTTTTTCAGCAAGCAGTCTCCGTATTTACCCTGTATTTACCTCGAAAACGGCTCCGTTTCGTATCGTTACGTTATTATCTCATAGCGTGGTGGTTCTGCAGCTCACAACTTGTCTACAAAAGCGCTGTGGAGTTTTGGGATGTTGTATTTGATGAGTTTAATGAGGGAAACCAAGAAATTCCCTTAGCCTCCATAGAATAGCTCTGAGCAGCCAGCTGCTCCGCTCTGCTGTACTGAAAATAGCTTACACCTACAATTAAAGGTAACGAACCTACTGCTATGACTATAGCAATTATGGCAATGGGCCAATTTGCCAAAATGTTGAACTATCCCTTTAACGATGGAGATGACGGGAGCGCGCCGAGACTCCAGTCAGACTCCTCAGATTTACCAAAGACTGTCGGTCTTTATCTGGGACTGTGGAAATCAGCATAAGTCTCAGTTTCCAGGGTTTAGATTGAATGATTGATGCCTTTCCTAACGTTGAGATGTCCTGGGAAAGTCAGAAGTTGACAGGAAGTTTAAAGATGGCACACTGCTGGCTCATCCAGAGTGTCAGGTGTCGGTCAGGAACAATAAAGCAAAGAAAAGACTCAGGGAAGAAGAGCAGTAAGCCTAGCTGGAGTCTAAAATGTGACTGGAGTAAGTGTTTAGGTTTGTCATGTTCCTCGGACCCCAACAGTGAGAGGATCCTGTTTTTCCCAGAGGTCAGGCCTTCTTCTCAACCTTCCTTTCTGGGGGAGTTAGAGGTTTTCCAAGGGCTTGGCCCTCGGCGTGCACGTTATGGTCGGAAAGACAGGGACAACTGAACCGTCTTTGAACCTCTGACTTTAATCCTGATGAATGAAAACATGAGTCCGTCTTGCGTCGGTGGAGAACAGTCGGGAGAGAGAAACAGTGAAACACACCGCCCCGACTGCCGACCAAAACTGAGTGGCGTTGACTCATAGACCAATTCTAAGTCATAAAGTTGTAATACTAATCTTTGCTGGCTCAACCATATTGACCTAACAAAATAAAATGTATCTGATCGGTTCATTGTAAAACATTCATTTATTTCGTAAATGTGGGAAGACGTAGCCCAGAGCAGCAGTCCTGCTGACTTTTCATTCAAACAAACTAATGCCACTGCCACCACAGTTGTTAAATTTGTTAAATTTCATCAATTGAGACCAACATTAATCTCCCAACAGAATATAAGGATCCTGTTTTTCCGCTAAAGCCAGAATGAAAACAGTTTTAGCAGCTTACTTCTGTGGGGGAGTTAGAGGTTTTCCAAGGGCTTAGCCGATGCTAATTTCTAACAGTCTATAGTGATTTGCATTATACTTTATGGATGAAGTCCCTTCATGGTCGCCAGATTTGAATATGCTTAGTTGTGAGCTGTGTTTCTGGAGTTTTTCAAACTATTGGGTTTGATTAAACAATCTCTGACACTTATAAATATATTCCGTTTAAAAATTGTTTTTCCTCTTTTTATTTTGTTAAAAATTTTTTATAGGACAGGCAATGGAACCGTTTTTTACTGGTCAAAACCTCTTTTAGCATGCACTGATTTGCAATTTAAAGCCAATCAGAATCGCCATATCAAAAACAAAATCAGAGTACCACGTACGAGTTTACTCTCCCGATGTTGACCCTACGATTGATAGCATGTTGAATCGGCCCGACTAGACCCAATGAGACCCGACAGAGAGGAACACACCAAACAGACATGAGCTTCCGGTTAACTTTTGGCATCAGTCTTCCATGCTTTCAGAAATCCTTCCTCATCGAATTGAACAGTCCAAGGTCCCCAATTGCTCATGGATGAAGTCCCTTCATGGTCGCCAGATAAGAATATCTTAACACGTCAGCTGTCTTTCTGGAGTTTTAATAAAGTATTCATGAATGGAGTCACACAAACACAACCCAAAATATCTCCAAATAAAAACTGTGTTTTTCCTGCACTTTGACGGACTGGAAAAAATTATATTATAGCCAACAATGGAACTGTGTATTTTTTTCAGGATCAAAACAAATTCGTGAAAATAGGTTTTTTTTTTTTCTGTCCATTCACAACAATTTTATGTTGTAAAGGGAGCAGGGCTATGGGACTGGCGTTGCTTTAACGGGACAAAAATCAAGAGTCTTCTACTGCAATTAAAGTATTTAGGGGCTATTTGTAGATCATACAACCCCACTTTAAAAAAAATGATACTACCCCTTTAACACCAAAATGTCCCATTCCAGGTTGATTTTAAATGGGCTCAGCTGGTCAGTCAGACTAATCCTCCTTAGTTTCACTCTACCAGGATTAGTCTGTGACAGCTAATGTCTGTCAGGCTTCGCTGCATCACAACTCCTGATGGCCATGCATCCTGTCATCTTTTTCAATGAATTCTTCTTTTCTTTTTCCTGTCATCTTTCATCACGTTAACAAAGCTATGTGTACCCCTCCCTGCCTTCCTCCCAGTCTCTCTGATCTTAGTTTGCCTTCAAACGTTTCCCTCTGTCTCTCAGGTTGCCATTAAACAGATGAACCTGCAGCAGCAGCCAAAGAAAGAACTGATCATCAATGAGATTCTGGTGATGAGGGAAAACAAGAACCCAAACATCGTCAACTACCTGGACAGGTTCGACACATGATTTGCTGCTTTGACTGTGTGATATGATGAAGTATTATTATAGAGTTTTTTTCATTTATCATTCATTTTTTTCATTGGTTCACAAATAATTGTCATGCACTGACCTCTTCCTCAGCAGTAATTCAATGATATCAAATATTTCAGATTCAGTGATCCATCCCATATTAATGCCCCAGTAACATTCTCCTGGAATCAGTGTGCGAAATACCCATCGATATTCGGGGGGGTCCCTAACTCACGATTGTTGCGCAATACAATTTTTTAATTGATTAAGAAAAATCTCAAAATGGATTCTGTACATGATTTTTTATAGGGGAAAATATCTATTTAGATTTTAGAATTTTCAGCTATTTTTTTGATATTTTTGCCTCAAAATTCATCTAAAAATTAAAAGTTGTTCTATTGAATTTTTTTTTCAAAATTGTGTAGAAAAATGTGTTAATTTGTCTCTATGAGACAAATGCCAATTTCATTTTCAGTTTTTCAGCTTCAAATTTGGGATAGGTGCAGTAAAGGGTTAAAAATAAACCCCATGAGACATTTTTTCATCCTGGTACCTGTCAGGGTCTTAAAGTAGACACTTTAAAGATTAAGAAAAGTCTCAAAATGTTTTCATTCAGCGCACATGATTTTGGTATAGGGGAAAACATACATACGATTTTAGAATTTTCAGCTAATTTTTGATATTTTTGCCCGAAAATCAAGTCGGGTGTGTTAAAAACTTAAAAGTAACTATTCTATTGAATTCCTTGGCCCAAAATTGTGTAGAAAAATTTGTTAATTTGTCTCTGTGAGTTGTTTACTTCAAGAGCTATGCCAATTTCATTTTCATTTTTGGGATAGGTGCAAATTTGGGATAGGTGCAGTAAAGGGTTAAAAATAAACACCATGGGACATTTTTTCATCCTGGTACCTGTCAGAATCTTAAAGTAGACACTTTAAAGATTAAGAAAAAACAGGTGGGGAAAAAATCTAGACTAATTACAAGCCAAGACAATCAGCCTATAGCCTAAAAAGGAGAGGCAAAGTTGTGCAGAATGCAGGAAGTAATTTGCAATAAATAGCCGATAATTAAAATAAACCAATAACTGGCACCACACTCGCGCACTTGAACAATGAATAAATGGCAGGTAGCTCTAGGAGACTGGCGTGCTATCAGGGCAATGCATCACAACTCCTGATGGCCATGATAAATAAAATACAATAATTAAAATGAATGAAAGACTTTAATTTTTCCTGTCATCTTTCATCACGTTAACAAAGCTATGTGTACCCCTCCCTCCCTCCCTGCCAGTCTCTCTGATCTTAGTTTGTTTCAAACTGTTTTTTCTGTCTCTCAGGTTGCCATTAAACAGATGAAAGTTGACCAGCAGTTTGACCAAAGAAAGAACATGATCATCAATGAGATTCTGGTGATGAGGGAAAACAAGAACCCAAAATCGTCAACTACCTGGACAGGTTCACACATGATTTGCTGTTTTGACTTACATTGAAGACAAATATTATTATAGAGTTTTTTCAAATTTTATCATTTATTTTTTTAATTGAGTTCACAAATAAATTGTAAATTGCATACTTTTCCAGAACTTTTCTTCCTCAGCAGTAATTCAGTTTGATATTTTCAAATATTTGAAGGTTTTTCAGAGGGGATTATTGATCCATCATTTAATGCCTCATTTAACAATATTTGAGTCCTGAAAACATGGTGAAATGTGATTTATTTAGGGCTGGTGACAGTATTTCCCTAATTTACAAAGTGATAAAAAGAGATATACAAAATTTTAAGACCTTTGATTAAGAAAAATCTCAAAATGTTTTCATCAAAATAAAACAAGACTTTTTGGCTTTATCCATTACATTTTTGGGGAAAATATGCAGATTTTAGAATTTTCATTTAATTTTAGATATTTTTGTCTCATTTACATATATAAAATCATTTCAAAACTTGTTAAAAACTTAAAAGTAACTATTCTTATTGAATTAAACTTGGCCCAAAATTGTGTAGAAAAATGTTGTTAATTTGTCTCTATTCACCTGAGACAAATGCCAATTTCATTTTTCAGTTTTTCAACTTCAAATTTGGGATAGGTTATTAAGGATTAAAATAAACCCAATGAGAATTTTTTCATCCTGGTACCTGTCAGGGTCTTAAAGTGCAGACACTTGGAAAGATTAAGAAAAGTCTCGAGAAAATGTTTTCATTGACCGATCATGTAATGATTTTGGTATAGGGGAAAACATACATACGATTTTAGAATTTTCAGCTAATTTTTGATATTTTTGCCTGGAAATCAGGCTGTTTAAAAACTTGCAAAGTAACTATTCTATTGAATTCCTCAAGGAGGAACGTGGTCCCAAAAAGAAAAATGTGTTAATTTGTCTCCATCTGTGAGTTGTTTATCTTTTCATTCTCCACCTACAGAAAAACAACAAACAACAGGATTTTCATTTTTGGAACAAAAAGTCAACAAAATGGGAAGTGCAAAATGAAGGGTTAAAAATAAACACCAATGGGACTTTTTTCATCCTGGTACCTGTCAGAATCTTAAAGTAGACACTTTGAAAGATTAAGCTTCAAAAAACAGGTAGCGTTCCAAAAATCCTAGGTAACCTGTAACCCCTGTTTCCATCTGTTGCTAATTGAAAGTCAAGACAATCAGCCTATAGCCGAAAAAGGAAGGCAGAGTTACCAGTGCAGAATGAAGTAATTTCAATAAAAGGATAAAAAATAAATCAATAACTGGCACCATGAGTTACAGCCCCGCCCTTGAACAATGAATAAATCCAGGTAGCTCTAGGAGACCACATTGCTATCATGCATCCCTTGGCTGAACAGACATGATAACGCTTGTATCCCGTTATAAAATACAATAATTAAAATGTTGAAAGAGCAGATTGACACCAAGCTCGTGCAGTCAAATAACAACTACTGTAATAAATCTGGAGAAATTGGAGACTATTTAGGACTTATATTAACAAAAACATTCCACTGATATCTGCTTTAAACTAGGAAACTCAAGCAGAAATCCTGGGGGGCCATCCAGAGCTCAAAGAGCACTACTATTTATTTTTTTTCACTTTGCCTGGAATCATTCTGTTTAGAAACTACTGTTGATCACCCTGCTTGCACCCCTGTATAATTTATACATCCCTCCTCATATTTTGATAAGAACTTGGGCATAAAATCCTTCCCCAGAGTCGGCTCCATCTGTCTCCGCTTTGGAAAACAAGAGGCTTTATCTTTTCATTCTCCACCTACAGAAAAACAACAAACAACAGGACGCTGAATTGGAACAAAAAGTCAACAACAATGTAAACAACCCCAAAATGAACTAAGAAAGCAGAGCTTTCAGTCCAATGAGATCTTAAAGCAGATATCAGTGGAATGTTTTTGTTAATATAAGTCCTAAATAGTCCTATTTTCCGTCAGGAAATCACACAATGGTGTGCCTTTCAGGAGATTTAGATCCTGACGGTGACCTCACCGTGGAGGCTGCCTCTTTCACCACTCATGCCCGTCCGTTGAAAGGAAACGGTACCAGGGGGCTGTTTATGTTTTTCCTTCCTGCATGAAGTCATACCAGTTCCATCCTGCGGCGAGTTCACGCCTCATTGCATATTATACAACGAGAGGACCAGATCCGGATAGTCAAAACTTTCACAGGCAACAGGACGGATAAAAACACGTAGGAAAAAGGGTCAGAACAAGCTCAATGTTTGATTACATTTTTTTTTTTTTTTTCTAATAAGTTTTACGAATTGATCCAAAGCGATCCAAGGGGGGCTGGATACGTAAAAAAACCAGGTGATGACTCCTTTAATGTAACAGTTGCCGATGACAACCGGTGTCAAAAAGGAAAAAAGGAACAAAGCAAAAAAAAATCGATCACAGACTTTCATGATCGATTACCATGGCAACGAATGAAACTTCGAAGCTTCGAATTTTTGGTGGCAGCCCTAATAATTTGATCATGTGACCTCATGACCCTGTATTCGAAATAAAATCAAAAATGGGGGCAGTGTTTAGCTCAGTTGGTAGAGCACCCGCCCCATGTGTAGAGGCTACAGTCCTCGCTGCAGGCGGCCCCGGTTCGAATCCCGCGTCGGACGGCCTTATACTGCATGTCATTCCCCCCCTCTCTACCTCCCATTTCCTGTCACACTCTACTGTCCTGTCAAATAAAGGCGTAATAAGCCTAAAAAATGTATTATTTATCAACCAATCAGACTGGACTGCCACAAGTGTGCTGTGTTGATGTGTTGCCATAGTTACCTGGTGGGAGACGAGCTGTGGGTGGTGATGGAGTACCTGGCAGGAGGCTCTCTGACTGACGTGGTGACTGAGACCTGCATGGACGAGGCCCAGATCGCTGCTGTGTGCAGAGAGGTGAGAGACACAACGTGGCTCTGCACTTTAAAGGGATGTTCCAAGAACCAGACTTGTTCCATTATTAACCCCCCCCTCCTCCGCCCCCCTCCCTCCCTCCAGTGTCTGCAGGCGTTGGAGTTCCTCCACTCCAACCAGGTCATCCATAGAGACATCAAGAGTGACAACATTCTGCTGGGCATGGACGGCTCCGTCAAACTCAGTCAGTCTCTATTATATCAGCTCATGTTGCATCATCTGCTTCATTCAGTCTTTTCAGGTGGTGTTCACTGATTGGTCGGTTTTAGAATGCTTGTTGCAGTGCCTCACTGTGACCAGCAGGAGAGGCTCTAGTTCTGTTGTTACCAGTCTTCAACCTCCTCTTGTCCTTCTGGCTCAAATTCACCCAACCTCCATCCTTCCTTCTTTCCTTCCTTCCTCCTTTCCTTCTTTCCACAATTCTTCCTTGACCCAATCTGTTCCCTCCCTCCATCTATTATACCTTCATTTTTCCCTCCCTTCTTTCCTCCGCATGTCTCACTTCATCCTTCCTTTCTTCCTTCCTTTCCTCCCTTCGTCCTTCTTTCCTTCTTTCCTTCCTTCCTTCCTTCCTTCCTCCTTTCCTTCTTTCCACAATCCTTCCTTGACCCAATCTGTTCCCTCCCTCCATCTATTATACCTTCATTTTTCCCTTCCTTCTTTCCTCCCCATGTCTCACTTCATCCTTCCTTTCTTCCTTCCTTCCCTCCCTTCGTCCTTCTTTCCTTCCTTCCTTCTTTCCCTTTGTCGTTCCTTCCTTCCTTCCTTCTTTCCTTTTGTCCTTCCTTCCTTCCTTCCATCCGTCCTTCTTTCCTTCCTTCCTTTCTTTTTTCATTCGTTCTTCCTTCTTTCCCCTTGTCCTTCCTGCCTGCCTTCCTTCCTTCCTTCCTTCCTTCTTTCCCATCGTCCTTCTTTCCTTCCTTCTTTCCACTTGGCCTTCCTGCCTGCCTTCCTTCCTTCTTTCCTTTTTCCCATCATTCTTCCTTCCTTCCTTTTTTCCCTTCGTTCTTCCTTCTTTCCCTTTGTCCTTCCTGCCTGCCTTCCTTCCTTCCTTCTTTCCCATCGTCCTTCTTTCCTTCCTTCTTTCCCCTTTCTTCCTTCCTTCCTTCCTTCCTTCTTTCCCTTGTCCTTCCTGCCTGCCTTCCTTCCTTTTTCCCATCGTTCTTCCTTCCTTCCTTCTTTCCCCTTGTCCTTCCTGCCTGCCTTCCTGCTTTCCTTCCTTTTTCCCATCGTCCTTCCTTCTTTCCCCTTGTCTTTCCTGCCTGCCTTCCTTCCTTTTTCCCATCGTTCTTCCTTCCTTCCTTCCTTCCTTTTTTCCCTTCGTTCTTCCTTCTTTCCCTTTGTCCTTCCTGCCTGCCTTCCTTCCTTTTTCCCATCGTTCTTCCTTCCTTCCTTTTTTCCCTTCGTTCTTCCTTCTTTCCCTTTGTCCTTCCTGCCTGCCTTCCTTCCTTCCTTCTTTCCCATCGTCCTTCTTTCCCCTTGGCCTTCCTGCCTTCCTTCCTTCCTTCCTTTTTCCATCCTTCTTTCCTTGACCCAGGTGGACAACAGGAGGGTTAAGTTCAGCCTGTCCTTCCATCATCCAGCCACTGAGGTTTTATATTGTTCACTCCAGCCCTCACATACTTACAGCACAGCGGCTTCTGGTTGATATGATTGGTCATGTGGACGTCTCATGCAGTGGCATGGCAGTCAACCTGAGCTGTACTCTGTGAAGCCACTAACTGACTGTGTCCTCTCTCCTCCTTCCAGCTGACTTTGGCTTCTGTGCCCAGATCACTCCAGAACAAAGTAAACGCAGCACCATGGTGGGAACTCCGTACTGGATGGCTCCAGAGGTCGTGACCAGAAAGGCTTACGGTCCCAAAGTGGACATCTGGTCTCTGGGCATCATGGCCATAGAGATGGTAGAAGGGGAGCCGCCATACCTGAATGAAAATCCACTGAGGGTAAATGTTATTTATCACCTAGAGCAGTGGTTCTCAACGTGGGGTCCGGGGACCCCCAGGGGTCCTTGGAAAAGTTCAAGGGGGTCCCCAACTTTTTCTTGAAACTTTTTGGGTTTTTTTTTGAGAAATTAAAAAAAAAAGTTTATTTTTTCTGGTAAATTTTTTTTTTTGAGATCTTTTTTTGATGATCAAAATTATTATTTCTTTTTTGGGGGATTTTTGTTTTTTTGAGAATTAAGATTTTTTTTAATAATTTCTTTTTTTGAGATTTTTTTTTTGATAATAAAAAAAAATTCTTTTTTGAGAATTTCTTTTTTTTTGAGACCCACTTTTGTAGAAAATCAACTTTTTTGAGAATTTTTTTAACCACTTCTTCTTACAAATGTTTAAAAAATTTGGGAGAAATTGTACCACTTTTTTCCAGAAATGTCTCTATAATATTTATAATATTTCCAAAAATTCACGCCATTGGCCCTAAAATGAATGTACAAAAAAAGTAACATTATCCAGTCTCACAACAAGTAGCCTATTTCTGGTGTTTGCTTAAAAAATTTGTCTAATGGGGGTCCATGGTCTAATTTGTGTCAATTTAGGGGTCCTTAATGTAAAAAAGGTTGAGAACCACTGACCTAGAGCATAGCAGTGTGAGCTGCCCATGCTTTTCTGTTATATGTGATTCATCGGTCAAGGCCAAGCATTCCTGCTGTTGCCAAATGTCATAATGAGATTAAAAAGAGTGTGTGAGTCTGGGCAGAACAACACATTTAGAGAAATGGGTGAAAGGTTGAGCAAACTGCAACAAAGGCATACAGCACTCAGTACTGGGTGTGTTGTCCTAACACTAACAGGCAAAAACACTGCTTTTTCATGCATTGTTCAATTTTGAGATTTTGGGCTATTTTTCTTCCGTATTCTTTCAGAAAACTCGATGGTATATTCAGATTTCTGTTCTGGAAATGTATGCAAAATAGAGCATATTTCATTAGATAGCGCCTCATTTACATATTTAAACATAACATTTGAGAAAACTTGCAACACAAAAATATTTGTCTTCATGTCAGTGATAAACATGGGAAGTTTCATGGTGACGTGTGTGAGTTGAAATGTTCACCTGGACTGTCCCTTTAAACCAGACTGCTCATATAACAGACAGTATCCTGCATTCTCAAATCACTGGATGTGAAAATCCTTGTATGTACCTCATGGGATGTTGACTCACAGGTTGACGTGTGTGTGTGTTGCCTAGGCGTTGTATCTCATAGCAACCAACGGGACCCCAGAGCTGCAGAACCCAGAGAAACTATCAACAATTTTCAGAGACTTCCTGAATCGATGTCTAGAGATGGACGTGGAGAAAAGAGGCTCAGCTAAAGAGCTGCTGCAGGTACGGCTGTGTGTGTGTGTGTGTGTGTGTGTGTGTGTGTGTGTGTGTGTGTGTGTGTGTGTGTGTGTGTGTGTTCTTGTACATGCTGCATTGTGAGGACCGCAACAAGTTTTTGACCAACAGACTGAGGACATTTTTGGGAAGTGAGGACATTTTGGCCGGTCCTCACTTTTTCAAGGGGCTTTTTGAGGACTAAGACTTGGGTTCAGACATTAGGTTAGAATTAGGTTTATATTAGGTTTAGAGTAATGGTTAAGTTTAGGCATTTGTTCCTGATGGTTAAGGTTAGGGTAAGGGGCTAGGGAATGCATTATGTCAATGACATGTCCTCACTAAGATAGAAGTACAAGGATGTGTGTGTGTGTGTGTGTGTGAGGTATGTGTGAAAAATCTCAGTGGTGAATGCAGTAAAAGAACAGGGTGTTTTTTTAATCTTCCAAAAAATAATAAACAGAATATTTCACCCACTTGAGCTGCATCCGCTAAACCAAATACAAACTCCTCCTTGTCCCTTTAAGACGTCACCAGTGAAAGCAAAGGTTAAAGCAGAAGTAAGTGATATATTTGTGTTAATATAAGTCTTAAATAGTTATATCTTCCGACAGCAATCACTTACATAGAGTGTTTGGACCAAAACACGGGTCTGTCAGTCACTCTGCTCTGCTCTGAGCCGAGGAGAAAACATTTATCGATCAGTTTTTATGAGAACACAGGAACGCCGTGAATGTGGTACGTGTACCAATCTTGATCCATCACGAGTGGCTGTTATAGTGTCAAGTGGGTTGCCTGGAACGCTACAAAGTCGTAAGTTGTGACTTGAAGCTGTAATTTACGATTTCAAAAGCCTGCCTGGAACGCAGCATTAGCGAAAACGACCGGACCACTTACTTCTGCTTTAATTAAAAAGAATAAAAGAAACAGAAATGACAAAGCTAGATCTGAGAACACAGGCAGACATTGGTATACTGAATCTTGATCCATCAGGTCAATGGAACAGATGAATAAAGTTCATTGAAACCAGCGGCACCACTAGCACTAGAACCGCCAACATTCCATGTATACCTAGAACCGCCAAGAGGTCATTTTGACCTCCATTCATTCTAATGCAAAAATGGTAAATGGACTGCATTTATGTAGCCATATATATTATAAACCCAGCCAGACACACAGTTCAAATTGTGTCCATTTCTCATGAGAGCAAGGGATTGTCATTGTTGTAATATTAGTTTTTTATCTGTTTGACCTGTTTGAACTGTTTGACAACTTTCTAGTATCTGAACTCGTGTTGTGTTGTGGGATGATGTCAAAATGACTAACTAACTAAATAACTAACTATAACTAACTAACTGACAAACTGAGTGACTAAATGAACATTATTTAGCCCAGATTGCAATGATTGGAAAATCAATGTTATACATTTTTATATACACACGCTATTCGAACAGTAGAAAAATAAAGAGTCATCTATATTGGTTGCCTAGCAACAACTATTGTTATTTTTGGTAAAGTATGTGTGTGTATATGAATGTCAAGTATTACCATAAAGTGTTTTGAACTGTGTGTCTGGCTGGGTTTATAATATATATGGCTATATAAATGCAGTCCATTTAGCATTTTTGCATTAGAATGAATGGAGGTCAAAATGACCTCTTGGCGGTTCTAGGTAAAATCACTCTTTTTTTCACTCTCTTTTATATCAGAATCATGAAAACGCATAAGATGATGTAGAACACACTTTTAGGAAAAGTCACCCACTGGGAGACCTAGGGTTTTTACGCAAACAGAGTTACGCGCATTTTAAGAAGCGAGAGAGGTCAAAATGACCTCACGGCGGTTCTAGTGCTAGGCTACGGTCAGGGGCATTCAGCCTTGACGGTAGACGATCTGTGCTTCACCATCACCATAACCCCTATAGTCATAGCAGTAGGTTCGTTACCTTTAATTGTCAGTGCAAGCTATTTTTAGAACGGCGGAGCAGAGCTGTGAGCTGCTCAGAGCTACGCTACGGAGGCTCATGGGATTTCTTGGTTTCCCTCATCAAACTCATCAAATACACAATCCAACAACTCCACAACGCTCTGGTGGACAAGTTGTGACCTGAACATTCACCACACTATGAGATAAGAAGCCAAGAAATCCCATGAGCCTCCGTAGCGTAGCTCTGAGCAGCTCACGGCTCTGCTCCGCCGTTCTAAAAATAGCTTGCACCGAGAATGAAAGGTAATGAACCTACTGCTATGACTATAGGGGTTATGGTGATGGGACTATTTGACTAAATGTTGAACTATCCCTCATTTAAGTAGCAAATGACAAAAGTGAATTTCTGCTGGTAAGTTGTTTCTCTGTGTGTTGTCTAAACCCCTCCTTCTCTCCATCATCCTTCCCCTTCCTTCCCCTCTCTCAGCATCAGTTTCTGAAGATGGCGAAGCCTCTCTCCAGTCTGACTCCTCTCATTGTGGCGGCCAAGGAAGCTGCCAAGAACAATCGCTAGCTCGTCTTGCACTCATCCTGGTGTGTGTCTGTCCCTGTCTCTCTCCCTCTCTCTTTCTCTTCTTAAGTTTGTTTGGAGATGGGGATGGCTGCTGACATAACTAGTCTCCTTTTTTTTGTCTTTTGTAACCTGCACCTACAGTACTGCTTCTTCACCCTGTGACCTCTGACCCCCCCCCATGTTATCCTCCCAGGGAGAGAGTAGGGCAGTTCCTTCCTGTAACTTCTTTTTCAACTCTTCCACTGGACTCAGAGAGGAAGGCGGGGGCTTGATGACATCACTCCCCCACAGACGGTACAAAAACCCAATAAATGGGTTTTCATCAAAGCCCAAAGACTCATGGGATTTATTTTGTAATTGTTACTTTTCTATTTTCTGTGCCCCCCCCCGCGCCCCCCCAGCAGCCTCTGCTGCAGACTGTAGTGTTTGTGCATGTGTTGCTGTCTGTCAATCATCTAAGGCAGGGGTGTCAAACTCCCTTTAGTTCAGGGGCCGGACCAGTAAAATAATAGCATAAAAAAAACTTTGAATTCTTTTTTACTTTTTAAATACATTATTATTATGTTAACAGTTAATGAACTATCCTTTTGCAAACATATTATGAACAACCTGAAATTTCTTGATAAAAACATGTGCAATTTCAAATTTTCACACTTGACTAAATCATCCTGAGGGCCTTTTGGCCCGTGAGCCGCATGTTTGACACCCCTGATCTAAGGGTTTTGGTTCTAGTTACTACATCTTCTCAAAGTGCATTTGTTGATTTTCAGTGATTATGCTTTTTTTTAAATCAACTTTTTGTGCATTTGTGCGTGTGTGTGTGTCTTGGGGGATGTTGGGATATTAAAGGATAACTTTCGTTTTTTACAACCTGGACCTTATTTCTAGCATCAAATACGATCATTTAATCACCCTGACAAGTTTGGTGTCATTTGGAGTCGTTTTGACGAAATTAGCCCCAATCGAGCGGCGCGTATATCCGTATAATGTGAGAACACGGGGCACCCAATGCAGCCTCTAAATAACACATTATCCGCCGCAAAACTTGTTCATTTCGCCAATATTTAGTGATGATACACTAGTGTTATTCCCCTCCGAGCCTGTGGTGGCATGTTATCAACATCCTGCTCCTCTAGGTTGACCTACTAACCTCTGATCTGGATGATGTCATCTCCGACGGCGGTGCGGCGCGGCTAACTTGCTATCGCTAATGCTATGGTCCGTTTCTGCATGTTTCTGACTCGTCAGAACAAAATGAGCAGCTGGATGAAGTTCAACTTCCACAGGCTTCCTCTCCTCAGCCTGGATCCTCACTACAGCTCTGGCTAGTTGAGCTAAAAAGGACCCAAATGCCGAAGCGGAATGATTATTATCAGAACGAGCCGGGCAGCGGTCGGAGATGACATCATCCAGATCAGAGGTTAGTAGGTCAACCTAGAGGAGCAGGATGTTGATAACATGCCACCACGGGCTCGGAGGGGAATAACACTAGTGTATCATCACTAAATATTGGCGAAATGAACGAGTTTTGCGGCGGATAATGTGTTATTTAGAGGCTGCATTGGGTGCCCCGTGTTCTCGCATTATACGGATATACGCGCCGCTCGATTGGGGCTAATTTCGTCAAAACGACTCCAAATGACACCAAACTTGTCAGGGTGAGTAAATGATCGTATTTGATGCTAGAAATAAGGTCCAGGTTGTAAAAAACGAAAGTTATCCTTTAAGTTGATTGTAGCGTTCTACAGCGTTGTGTAGTTCAGACACGCGGAGGAGGGGTCATGTGTGTGGTGTCTGCAGTGTGAGCTGTGAGCTAGAGAGTATTCATATGAACTGTAGTGAGGAAACACTGGCGTGCTCAGAGCTGATGGACTGAGTTTGGAGCTTTCACTTGAGATGCAAACATTTTGACTGGACGATGTCTTTCCATTAGATCCACTCAATCACTTTTTAAAATAATCACTTTTTTTTGTTATTTTTTTGTAGGTTGAAGCATGAAGTCAATAATTGAAGTTCAAAATTGGACTCAGAATCCCACTAATATTTGTTACGGTACTAACAGCTGAAAATCCAGTCTTTGTAGCTTGTTTCATGTTTAGATGAGCATGGTAGTTTTTGAAAAAATGATCTATTGTTGCTTATTTAGAATTTATGTTCATGTGGTGACCTTTAACCGACAATGTTTCCCAGTAGCCCAAGAGGTCAATCTGGACAGAGGAGGTGAGACTGTGAGTGAGCTGAGCACAGAGTTTTTAGACTTCACAAACCCAACACTAGAAGAGAGCACTGGTGACTTCCATGAGTGTCATCAGTAGTTTTTTTTTTTTCATACAGTACACACTCACAAAGTAACTGTAGTTCAATTTTGTTAAAATCACAAAAATGTACATTCCGTCTGTCCACTGCTGTATTGGAGATTGTTTTGGAGCTGCATCTTCATAAAGAGACGGTTAAAAGAAATGACAATATTTGCTCGAGTACGGAGACCTGCAGGGCTCAAAATCAACAAAACAATAGCTTAGAGTTTTTCTTATCATTGTCAGAGAAGCTGGTGCTGGTTGAGGAGAGAGGCAGCTACATTGTTTGTTCTGTATATGAATCATTTTTGTAAGAGTACTCCACACATTGTCGCATCGCATTCCTACAACATTGTCCAATTCATGATAGTTAAAGGGATACACCAACATTTTTTTTTCATGTCTTGCCTCACTCCCAAGTCCATGACCAGCAGATAGACACCATCTTTTCCACTGTGCGTGCAGTAACAAGGGAGATAGAGCCGTATCACCTGTAATTAGCTTAGCTCAAACAGCTAAAAACGGACGAATTTGGCGCTACTCAAGCTAGCTGTTGTGACCAACGCACTTCTGGTTACTTTCACAAAATAAAACACCTGTTACCCTTTAAGAAGTGCTTTTACTTTGAAATAGGAAGCTAACCTACCCTCCATGTAGCTAGCTTGAACCAAAATAAATCATCTTTGCTTGAACCTTCTGTTTTGACCGATCTTGTCCTGTTACCAGCTCAAGATGTCTTACCGGAGAGTTTTATCAGCTCTGAGACGAAGATCGGTCCGTTTAGAGTTGTTGAAGAGTGTCTCTGATGACTTCAGGAGGAGGCAGGCTAACACTACCGTGACCACTTCCAGTGCAGCGATTAGTTGAAGCAAACGTAAAGGCGGAACACGAACCCATACACTTCCAGTGAAATTTGAGCATCAAGCTAAGATGCCTAACCAGTTTTATCAGCTCTGATACGAAGATCGGTCCAGAGTTGTTTGAAGAGTGTCTCTGATGACTTTAGGTGGAAGGCTAACACTACCCATACACTTCCAGTGTTTGAGCTAAGCTAATTACAGGTGATACGGCTCTATCTCCCTTGTTGCTGCACACACAGTGGAAAGGATGGTGTCTATCTGCTGGACTCAGGAGTGAGGCAAAAGGCGTAAAAAAAAAAATGTTGTCCCTTTAAAATCGATTTCATTCCACACCTTCTTCTTTGTTGTCAGAACAAATCAGTCACAGCAAACATAGATCTCTAGTTTGGATGAACCCGTCCTCTACCAGGTAGATGTCATTTAAGTATTTCACAACTGTTAAAGGAAGAAAGTGGCATGTAGTGTGTGCTTCTATTTCATACTTGTACACAAAATCAGCTCAGTGTAGTCATAATCAGAAGTACAACAACTCCGAGTTGTGTACAATTGTACACACAGCAACAGAACTGTGATGTGACAAAGAATAGATAGTTGTAAATCTGTGGTTCAGAACTTGCCCCCGCCAAACTCGCTCCATCTGCAGCTCTGGGACTTCACTGTCTACAGGCCTGACGCTAAGACTGTGTGGTAGAGAATGTGCATGTCAACAAACTTTTTGTATACGGTATGTTAAAGATGGAGAGGAACAAGTGGAATGAGCTGTGATGATGCTGAAATGTACAGTAGTGATACATGAAGGATGCTTCTGTTCAGCAGGAAAGATCATATCTTAGACCTATTTTCAGAAGAATGAGACAAATAAATTCTATGATGGTACGACGACAATTGATTTTGCATGGAGGACTGTCACATCCCAGGAGCCCTCTGAACATTAGGTGTATATTTTATGTGCAAAAAAGAAAAGAAAAACTGCAAATAAGCAACAACCTGTTTCAACTTTAGTTTACAGACTGCGTGGTTTTTGTTTGTTTGTTTGTTTTCTTTTTACAATTGAACAATGTTAGATTTCTACGATGGAGTAGGCCTATTAGGGCCACGCTGAGAAAAAACTAAACACAGACTTCGAGAATAAAGTCATAAATTTACAAGAATGAAGTTGTGAATTAACGAGAATAAAGTCGTAAATTTACGAGAATAAAATCGTAAATTTACGAGAATAAAATCGTAAATTTACAAGAATAAAGTCGTGAATTTACGAGAATAAAGTCGTAAATTTACGAGAATAAAATCGTAAATTTACGAGAGTAAAATCGTAAATTTACAAGAATAAAGTCGTAAATTTACAAGAATAAAATCGTAAATTTACGAGAATAAAGTCGTACATTTACGAGAATAAAGTCGTAAATTTTACATCAGTCATAAATATAGGAGAATAAAGTCGTAAATTTATGACTTAATTCTCAAAGTTTGTGATTTTTTATTTGTCGATGTGGCCCTAATACTCCGTCGTAGATTTCAAAGTTCACCACGTCTTCTTGACTGCAATCATAATCAATGGAATATTTTTTTTCTGCTGAATTAAAACAGAGTTTTGACAGGTCACAGGTTCAAATCCTGCAAGAGCCAAAGTTACCAGCAACAGGCGCTGTTATTCACTCTGCATTCTTTGTCCAATGAGAAACACCTGCAGTGTACCCCAATCATGCTCAAAGCTGTCACAAGCTGATTTCGGTTTTTAGATGGTGTTTTTTTTTTTATGTACTGTTAATGTACCTCTGGCCTTAAACTGTTTAAAGGTGCAGGACTTCTTAAGTAACAGTCTGATGGAAACAATACACCTGCAACATGTTGAGGCAACAGTGAACTGTAGTTGGGTGATTCATCTGGTGTCCAAATATTTGATGATGAAGGTTTCAATGAGCCAGTTACTCATTGCACCACATGATGTGGTACTCGTTGTCATAGCTGTGGTCAAGCTGAAGTGTCTCTGAGCACACAGCTGTTTGCACTGGCTGCTACACAGAACGCAAGCTGTAAAAATGAAACATCAATGAAACATCAAAACTACCTGAAACTGTTGCCACTGTGTGCGTGTGCGTGTGCGTGCCTGCGTGCGTGCCTGCGTGCGTGCGTGTGTCCTTGTCTGAAATGCCAGCACAGAGCTGACCTGGACTTATTCTGGCCCATTCTGGGGTTTCCCATTTCATTTTCAGAGTTTGCCCTCTGGCAGTTGTCTGAACACAAGGTATTCTCTAAGAAGTTGAACCTTTTGCTGCCAATCAACACCTTGCAAAATAGAAAACAGTACTAAACAGTCTTCTTATCTTATTGGTTACTAGGGTTGCAAAATTCCGGGAATTTTCAAAGTTGGAAACTTTCCATGGGAATTAACGGGAATTTATGGGAATTAACGGGAATATACGGGAATTAACGGGAATAAATCGGAAATTTACAAAATTGAAGGTTGGCCCTTAACAGGGAACTTAAATATAGTTGGAGAAAATATATTGTAGCATAATCTTGGCTAAAACAACCAGATTTAATGCACACTGCTTCCTGCAGGGCTGTTAGGCCACGCCCCCTACATGCACTGTGCATTCCTCCATCACATGCACAGATGATTCCTTCAACCCTGGAGGCCACACTTTTGAGCCCAAAGCACAATAGGAGGGCTCCTTTCATTTAAAGGAACAACCAGGAGTTTTTGAAAGCAAAGTGTGTTCACACTACATTTCCCATGAGCCTCTGTGCACGGTGAAATTCTTGGACCGGCGCAAGACAGACGAACCATTAACGGTGATTTGGTGACATTATTCCCATAACGCACAGGGCAGCATCCGCAAAACCAAAACTAAGAAATGCTGGGCGACCCGACCACTAAATAATAACAAAATAATTTTATAATAATTTGGAATATTTCCAAAATTCCCCAGCTTAATTTCCCATGGAAAGTTTCCGGAAATTTACTGTTAATTTATTGGAAATTTTCCATCCTTTGCAACCCTATTGGTTACTATTTGTAAGTTTTCTCTGCTGTTAGCTCGCTAACTTCAGTAGAGGCAACATTGGTGTTGATTTCCATATAGCAGATTGCTCTTGGCAAGTAAAAGGAAAAAAATTAAAGGAATAGAAAGAATCTCCTTGTTGTTTAGAAAACCAGCATGAGAACAGTAGTGACGGACAAGAGTCTCATTTTTACACTATATCACCGTTTAGACTAATCTGATATTTGTAAAGTCTATAAAACCAATGGTTGGACAAACATTACTATTTCTGTTTGGACATTTTTGTAATTAGTCATGGTTATCATAGATAAGACGGGCTAACGTTTAGCTGTTTAACATTAATCACTCCATGACTCAATAAATGGTGAAAAAATATTTTCTCCAGTGGATATCTTAGTTTCCACATGACTGAGCTAACTGTAGTTTCATATGTCCGACAACAAGAGGGTTTTAACAGCTGATGTCCTGATGTTAGCTTAGCTGCTGCCGTTAGCTTAGCTACTGCTGTTAGCTTAGCTGCCGCCGTCAGCTGTCCCTGTCAGCTGCAGCCGCTGATGCTTTCTAGACGCTGTGATTCTCCCAAACTGAATAAATACAACACACATACAGAAATAGTAATGTTTCTTCAATCATTTCAGATTTGTTTAACGGTGATAGTGACGTGAAAAATATGATATATAGCTAAACTCTCGTTTGTTACTGTTCTCATTCAGATTACGTGCTGGTTTTCTACCCAGAGGTAGTTGTAAACAACAAGGCGATTCGGTCTATTACATGGGCTGGTTAGTTTCAAAATGACAGAAGATTGAAAATTAAACAAAAATACAGCGTGCAGGATCTTCTTATTGTCAGGGACTTTGCCCTCAACCACTTGTACAAAGAAATCTAACAACAGTCACAGTTTATGATGGCCAGACATGAAATAACACAACTTTTCACCTCATAATATGAAATATATATTTTGATGATAATCTAATTTGGATCAATATTTGTATTCACTTAAAGCCATGTCATCACATTCTAAAGATTCATAATGCAAATAGCCACAGTCATCCTCAGTCTGGCCAACACGATTGCCACTGCAGTTTATATGAGACTATTTACACCTTCCCCCATGGAAAAACTCAAGACCAGATTAAAGCTGCCCAGAGAAACTCTTATTCCCAAACTAAGATCACAACAATGTGACTGTCTCCTTCAGCCTATAGGAAGCTGCCGCTGACTTGACAACTGTACTAAAAAATACTGCTGCACCTTAGTACAAGTTGGAAGCCAGAATCTTTCCTGTGAGAAGTAAACATCTCTTAGCAGCTCAAAAGAGGGTTCAGACTTGGTCCAGGTCAGAAAGAGATTGTGAAATGAATTCTGCACTCCATAGTGTATCAGAGCCATAATTTCTGTTTATAACTTATTTTGGTTATTTGAAATAACTCTGAAAAGTGAAAAAAAATAAATAAAATAAATAAGTCTGTACAAAAACTGATAAACTTGACTTGTTTTTTGAGTTGCTTCACCCTGGTATGAGTTACTAGGTACACTACATCATTAGCACTGAAAATACTGGAAGTGGACGGAGCCATGACTGAGAGCTGGCTGGACTGTAAATTACATTTCTGTTATGGCTCCGCCCATTTTCCATTACAGGCTGTAATGGAAAATGGGCGGAGCTATAACAGAAAGTGGGTCGGGTTGTAACAGGGGGGTTCATAACAGAACACCTACAGTAAAGCGCGTGGGGCTAAGTGGGTGGGGTTGTACCTTAGCAAAAAGTAGTATACTTGAAGTTCATTTTATTAAGTATGCTTGAGTATATAGCAAGTATACTATGGATCATGTACTTGTAGCATACTTGAAAGTATACAATTCAATACTTCTTCGGACTAAATTGGAACATTTTAAGTTTACAAAAGTATACTTTATTGGTAATTTTAAGTTAACAAAAGTACTTTAAAGTATACAAATACACTCAGATATACTACTAGTGTACCAAGTAGCCTATGTAGCCTACTTCTAGTCCAGTGGTTCTCAACCAGGGGTCCATGGACCCTACTGGCCCGTGGTGTAATTGCAAGTGGTCCTTGAAAATATCTGAAAACGTTATTGAACAAAACCAATGTTCAGAAGGATTAAAAACACAATGAAGCCAAAAGGCTTTTTTTTTTTAATTGATTTTTTTTATTGAAGCCTTAAAGAGTCAGTAGGAGGAGCTAACAGTTTTAAGGCCATTCCACAAGACAGCTGCTGAGTAAAAAAAAGAATATTTTCCCATCCAGCTCTTGAATTGACAGAGCCTATAGTCAGTGGAGCTCCCCCTGGTGGAGTAACTGTGTGTGTCGCTGACTTTGGTGAAATAACACAGTTTGAGTTGAGAAACTCTCTCCTCCACTCTGAGCCACCTGAGGCTGGAGAAGTGGTCAGACTGGAGGTGTGTTCTGGGATGGAGGTTATGTACTACTCTGATCAGTTTGTTTTGACATGTCTGTAGCTTTACTTTGAGACCTTTAGAGGTGCCAGTGTACCAAGATGTACAGGCGTAGTCAAAGTGACATTGTACAATAGCATCGGCTAAGGTTTTTAAGGTGTAGCTGTCCAATAGGCTAGAAATTCTTGCCAGGAACTTAGTCCTATGGCTCACCTTTGCAATAATGTTTCTGGCCATGAACTCCCCTGATAATTTATTATCTAAAATACAGCCGAGGTAGGTGACTGCATCTCTGGCTGTAATTATAAAATTATCTGCCGAACCTCTCTGGCACAAGGCAATTGCCAAATTCCAATTCTATTTTTCATCCCTACTCCTAGCCCTAGCCCTTAAAGGGATGGTTCACCCAAAATTCAAATTTCACTCATTATCTACTCACCCTCATGTGGACAGACAAGAGCTGTGAGAATTTTCAGAGTCCTCCGTTCCTTCTCTGAGTTACGGGGGGGTCCACGCAGCAGTATTTGTCCATATAATGGTTGTGAATGGACACTAGGTTTCTTGGTCCAAAAAGACACACCAAAAAACATCCAAATACCTCCATACTGCTCGTCTGTAATGTCCCTCTTGTATTGAAGCCCTGACATGAGAAATTGTTCCACCAGTCAGTACAAATCACGTGAGATTTGCACTGACACAGGAAGAGCAGTGAACTGAGACACTGGGAGCTTCTGCTACAAACAAGCTTAAAATATAGACTTATTTAAAGGCTAGGTAGGCAGCTTTTTTTTGACAGTATACTTGCAAGTGGGCGGTGCAATGGCAAACTGCTTCTGACAGACTGATTATGGATTATGAACTAACCTACAAACTTATTTCATTTTTCAAATCTGTCATTACGAATCATCATATCCTGGCAGGTTTTTACCCATCTCTGGTTTTTATTCTGCCATTACAGCCTGTGGTTGATTTACATTCAATATTCACATTAATATAGTACTGGCATACTAGACTAGACTAGACTAGTCTAAAAGTAACAAAATAATGATGCATTTACTGTAAACACATCATCTACTTTTTACATTTTTTGGTTTTAAATAAACTGCAACGGCAAAGTGCAACAACAATTTGAAGTGTAACAACAACTAAAGTTTTTTGTAATTACGCAGTGTTTCTCCAAGGATCGACACACTACAACTTGAAAAAGTTACTTGCCCTTTGGGGGGCCCCCCAGTGGTCACTGACCCCCAAGCAGGTGCTGAGGTCACTTATGCCTTAGGCCGGCACTAGGTTTTCCTATTAAATATTCTGTATGTGACAGCTGCTGCAGCCTTCTCCCCACCATCCATCTGGCTGTGAAACCAGATCCCACCTGCTTGTTCCCCCTGACTCCTGATTAAAAAATCCTGTCTGTTTCCCTGCTTGCAAGGGTCACATTTCATCTTCAGGCTAGAGGGAATGAGTTTTCTCCTGTCCTGTACCATCCCACAACTGAGGAGGGTTTATCTGAGATCCAGTGCTGAAGAATATTTTTCCTGTTACAAAATGTCACAACATGATCCAGTTTTTTCTGGTATATATCAGTTAAACGACCACTGGGAAGAGCCAGAAGGAGGGAAATCTGCTGCATCCAGCGGACCTGCTCCACCTGGCAGTCCTGCTTCACCTGGTGGTCTTACTACATCCGGCGGCCCTGCTCCATCCTGTGGTTCTGCTCCTCACATTAGAGGGTGAATATAATTTAATTTTCGTAATCGCGGTGCAGAACAGTGAGTTTGGAGCTGACGAAAGGAGAGAAAAAGAGAGTGGTGCCGCGGCGAGACCGGCAAAATGCTGATTAGAGAGGGGCTATCAGCAGTGACCGCCGCGCTGACGGACCCGGTGGAAATTGGGGTGAGACAACAACTGCTGCGAAGGACTCATCGCACTTGCACAGGTGAGAGGGAAGGCCTTTGATGCCCAGTTCCTCAAGCAGTCCTGGAACCACTTTGTCACTACCTCTGGGTTCATCCCCTTGCAGCAGAGAGAGACTCAGGCTTACTGAGTTTGGTTGTTTTTGTTCTTGAGCCTGTTTTGGCCTGGCAGAGGGTTAGGTTTTGAGGATGGTAAATGCCACATCAAGAGGAACTTGAATTGGCAAGCACGGGCACAGGCTGTAACCAACCTTGGATAATTAGGAACTTACAATATGTTTAGTAACATATAGTTGATGTTAGAATGAGACGAAATAATACCAAGCTAAAAATACTAATATGTAGATAGGGATCGTCTAATCCAAATGGAGGAATGAGTCCATCAGAAAAACAAATGAGTTATAATAATAATCATAAATCATATAGTCAATTGACACATCAGGAAGAGGTCATGAGGTTGAGACAGGCAGAGTAAACATGCATATCAACAATGAAAGAGCTAAGGGGAGGCAAATTAGAGCAGTTACATCATATACAGGGTTATATAGGACCAGGGAGACAGGTTAGGGTTAGGCAAGTGCCTTATGTGGTTAGGTTTAGTGTAAAGAAAAAGATAAGGGGTAAAGATTACATATAATGTGAGATCCAAGGGATACTGCAGGCCATGCTGACCGATCTTTCCTGCGTCTCTTCCACGTCACCCAAAAGCTGTGTTTCAGCGTCCTCAACAGCAGCCTCCTTCACCCTTTCTTCCTCCCTCTCCTCCTTCTCCTTGTCCTCCTCTCCTCTTTTCCTCTTTGGCAACGGGACAGATGTGTTAATATCGTCAGCTAACCTGTAGAGGACGGTGACCCTGAAAATGATCCTCAAGGAGAAGACTGACCTGAGTCTCACTTCCAGCAGTCTCTTCTGGGTCACGGGAAGGGTCTTGTGGAGCCTGTCAAGCTTCTCAAACTCCACATATCCTCCATTCATCAAGATGGCGATGCACGAAAGGTAGACCAACAAGTCCATTTTCTTTTCTTCCTTTTTGATCTCTGGTGGCATCCGTCTGAGGAGGAAAGGCAGCCACGGCATGCCCCACTCGCGGTAACGCTCGACATGTCCTTCTTCCGTCAGTCCCCTGTCGAGCAGTTCCTGCACCAACGTCTCGGCAAGCTTCACAGACTTCATTTCCTCTGTGAGCGGCTCCCCAACTCCTCGCAGCTGGATGAAGTACGCATTGTTCCAGTTCACGCGCTTGCTTCCCTTGTAGGTTCGGTACCGCACCCACGGGAAGTACTTCAGCTTCAGCACAGCCAGACCAACGGCAAGCAGGTTCACAGGGTCCCTTCCCCTCTTTTCCACAAGTTCCAGCATCCTTCCAAAGACACACGGGTACCGGAAATGGACCCTGTGTTTGACCATCTCGTCTGCCAGCTCCAAGTAGTCCTTTGAGTCTTTTAGGACCTGCTGTTCCCTCTCCTCACCCTTCAGGAGTGGCCACGGCAAGTACTGGTTGCTCGTGTAGATGTCCTTCAGTACCACAATGACCATTTCCCGGCCCAGGTCAGCATCAGAGGCGGCCAAGTGGTTGGTTAGGGGGAATAGGCGCTCCACACGAAAGTGCTGGGTGGTCACTCCCGACCAGTTCCGCAGTGGTGGAGGCACCTCTCCTGCACTCGCCGACGACCAGGGTGCCAGACCGAGGTAATTCCTCTGCCTGGTCCTGCTGTTTACATTTGTGGAGCTCGTGCCCAAGCTCACGCTGTACTGCCTGTCCATGGGGCTCCTCAAGTACTCCTCAAGAGCCATTTCAAGTTGGAAGGCCTTCCACGTTGGGTCGTAGCCACCTTCACCCGGGTACTAGTCCAAGGCATTGTCCAGCTCTCTGACGAGGCAGTCCACAACTCCAGTGTGGAGGTCACGGAGCCCCTGACCATCCACTGCCTTGAACGGCACAAGCATGGCTTCGCTCTCCAAGAGCTCCATCAATGCTGTATCCCGGAAGTATTTGATGCTTGTTAGCCACTTTGGGATGTGCCCCTCACAAAAGTAAAGCACCCCCTCAATTCTCGCAGGGAGATTGTATATGCCCTTGATGGCTAGATCCTTGAAGTGGTTCACGTACTTTACAGCTCTCTTCCTCATTGCTGCTGTTGTCTGCTTGTGCAGCAGGTCGCAGCACCCAATCACCCCGCTCACGGGGTGCCTGTAGAAAGGGAACTGTAGGTTGTGTGGCGAGTCGCAGTAAAGCTGAACAAAGTTCAGTTTGGGTGCCACCTCCCCCAACTAGGGTTAGGGTTAGGGCTGGTTCCCGGTTTTAGCACCAGTTTATACAGAGCTTAATCAGGTTTATACTGGTTTATTCCGTTTTTTCCGGTATAGATCAGTTTATACACGTTTATACTGGTTTACCGGTTTAGATCGGTTTATACTGTCTTATTATGGTTTATACTGTTTTATTCCAGTTCACTCTGTTTATTCCAGAACCAGAACCTGATCCTGATCTAGAACCGGATTAAAGGTGAAACTAAAGCAGGCCAAACCAGACTAAACGAGGCCAAATCAGATTAAACCAGGCGAAAGCAGGCCATTTTCCTTGGCCCAGTTTAATCTGGTTTGGCCTGGTTTAGTCTGGTTGGGCTTGGTTTAGTTTAGCCTGATTTAGCACGGTTTAGTTTGGTTTGGCCCAAGATATGGATCTGGATCTGAATCAAGATCTGGACCTGGTTTAGTTTGGTTTGGCCTGGGTCTGAATCATGATCTGGATCTGGAAACGGATCTGGATCTGGATCAACATCTGGTACTGGATCAAGATCTGGATCTTAAACAGGATATGGTTATGAATCAGGATCTAGATTGAGATCAGGATCAGGATTTGTTTGGCCTGGTTTGGTCTGGTTTTGCCTGGATTGGCCCAGTTTAATTTGGTTTAGTCTGGTTTGATCTGGTTTAGTTGAGCCTTTAATCTGGTTGTGGATCAGGATCTGTCTTGGCCTGGTTAGGCCTGGTTTAGTCTGCTTTGGCATGGTTTAGTCTGATTTATTTTAGCCTTTAATCTGGTTCTGGATCAGGATCTGGTTCTGGAATAAACCAGTATTAACTGGAATAAAATAGTATAAAGCTCATGTTAGACCTTTATATAAAGAGGAGTTAAACAACTATCGGCCAATCTCCAAGTTGTCTCCTTTGGCTAAGATCATGGAATCCTTAGTGAACACTCAACTTCTGCCTTTTCTTTCAACCCGCTCAGTTCTCAGCGCGCATCAGTCTGGTTTTAGAGCCAATCACAGCACTATTTCAGCCGTCTCCCTAGTTAATAACAATATGATAACTACACTAGACAAGAGAAAGCACTGTACTGCTCTTTTTATTGACTTAGCAAAAGCGTTTGACACGGTTGACCATCAACTGCTTCTACAAAAATTAGGGAATATTGGTCTTGATAGAATATTTACAGCTAACAAAGGGGGTGCCACAGGGCTGAATTCTGGGCCCTGTCATTTTCACTATTTATATTAATGATATTGTTTCCTCTCTGAGTAATTGTCAAGCCCATCTGTATGCAGATGATACAATAATTTACTGTACTGCTGACTCTGTACAGCTTGTTATGGACAATCTTCAACACTCCTTCAATGTCCTGCAGAAAGCTCTCATCAAACTTAAACTTGTACTAAATTCAAATAAAAGAAAATTCATGTTATTCACTAGATCCAAAAACATAGAATATAACCGCCTGCATCTATCTACGCTAAATGGCTCTACTATTCAGAGAGTCACTGAGTTTAAATATCTGGGTATCTGGCTTGACGAAAAAATCACTTTTAAATGTCACATAGACAATCTCACTAGCAAACTTAGACAAAAAATTGGCTTCTTTTTCAGAAATAAATCTATTTTCCCTATGATCTGCAGAAAGAGGATTTTAAGCTGTCTTTATGCCAGTGTTGGACTATGGCGAATTTATTTATAAGAATGCTTCCCCTTCAACTCTTTCACCTCTAGATGTGGTCTATCACTCTGCTCTTAGATTAATCTGTACACAAAAGTAGGTTGGTCTTCCCTGTCAGAAAGACGCAACAAGCACTGGCATTAAAGCCATTACTGAAAAACGTCCACCATACATTACAACACTGTTAGATTTAAATCAAGGTTCATATTCAACTCGATTTGATATTCAACCCCTCTCTCTGCCTCCCCGTTTCCTGTCTGTCTCCACAGGTACTATCCATAAAGGCAAAAATGCCCAAAAAATATACTTAAAAAAAAATCTGCATTTTGCTATGATGCACCTGCCTCTTGGAACGATCTTCAACTCATACCTAAAATCAATGCTCTTCCTATCAACATTATAAAAATATCATCTCAAATCTCTTTACCACAATCTGTAACTGCTTTTAAATTTTGAAATGAATGAGATGTATTTAACTGTTGTAACTGTGTTTTCTCCTAACTGTATGTGACTTGTGCTGTGCATTGTGTTTTTGCTTTGAATATTGCTGTGATCTCGACAACATTGCAAATGAGGGTAAAACCTCAATGTCCTTTCGAGAATAAATAAAGGTTTGAATAAACCGGTCCAATTTGTATAAACCAGAATAAACCGATCTAATCCGGAATAAACCAGTATAAACCTGTATCAGAATAAACCAGAATAAACCTGGGAACTTCCGGTCTGTGCGGAGCCATGTGAAGACGTGTTTGAGTCGAGCTCCTCGGTAAACTTTAAAAATTCCAAGAACGCTCTAATTTCAGTGCACATTTGACCTGGACTGAGGCAATTCCTGTTTCTGAGAGCAAGTAGGTTAGCTGTTTCAGCAAACTACTTTCAAAAATGCCTAGACATAATAAGAATGTCAATGTCGAAGCTCAAGAAGCTAACGAGAATGCTAACGAGAGTGCTAACGAGAATGCTAACGTCAATGCTAGCGCGCAACAAGCAATACTGGCAGCCATCAGCAACCTCCGAGCGGAAGTTATGGGAAAAATTTCAAGCACTGCATCTGCCCACTCGGACCAACTTCGCGGGCTACGGGACACCGTGGAAAAGATGAGAACCACGGTGGAGGCTACAACGATCCGGGTAACAGAGTTAGAAACCGCGGCGAGTGGCCATTCCGATGCTATTAGCACCCTGGAGGCAGAGATGCTAGCAGTAAAAACAGAGATGTCTACTCTAAAGGAGCGGTGCGAGGACCTGGAGGCGAGGTCTCGCCGCTGCAATGTCCGAATTATGGGAGTGAAGGAGGGACGGGAAGACGGCGAAAGAATGTCCACCTTTGTGGCACGTCTGCTGAAAGAGGCGCTGGCCCTGGACAAGCCACCGCTCTTGGACCGAGCACACCGGAGTCTCCGCAGCAAGCCCACGGTTGAGAACGCACCGCCTCGGGCGATAATCGTGCGATGCCACTACTTTGAGGAAAAAGAAGCTATTCTTCGCAAGGCAACGGAGCGCCGTCCGATTACAACAGCGGCAGGTGACAAGATCTCGGTCCTCCCGGACTACACGCAGGCGGTGAGCAGGCAGCGGGCGGCTTTTGCTGAAATAAGGGCGCTGCTGCGAAACTACGACCGAGTCCGGTATGGTCTCCTGTTCCCGGCCACACTGAGGATCACCACCCCGAATGGGAAAGAAGTTCGCTTCAAGGACCCGGGACAGGCGAAAGACTTCATAGTGAAAAACCTGACACCAAAAGCGGACTAGACATATAAAAGATGGTGAGAGGCACTCTCTTTTCTCCTTCCCCCAGTCTCAGTTTTGGGTCAAATCGTGAACAATCAAACCGCATTTCATATGTTTACATAAATGTATTATGCCCCCGTTCGAGCTAGGCTATCATGGTAAGCTCATTCACTTTACATTTAAAGGCAACTGAGCCGGATTTGAACTTGGACTAGGATTAGTCTTGGTCACTTTTTTTTTTTTTTTTTTTTTCCTCTGTTTGGGTATATCTCAGGCCACTGTTCATGGCATATGAGGTTTTGAATATGTTATTTGATGTTAGTGTTAGAAGATTGTCTTGCACACCTTTTTATGTGGATTTGCTTTTTTTTGTTTTGCTTCTACTTTCTTCACTGGGTCATGTATATTGTGCTGGGTTATGTATTTCTCTCAAGTGTATGTTACAGGAGGTTGGCTGTACGGGTCTCTGGGGCAGGCAAATCAAAAAGACATGCAGGAAGGAAGAAGTTTGGGCTCGCTGGCATCATCGATTAGACCGTTCTTATTATGACTACAAGCAGCAGTAAGGTATCTGGGGTTGGGATCAGAGTTGTGAGCTGGAATGTGCGAGGGCTCAACCATCCAATTAAACGCAATAAGGTGTTCCTTCATTTGAATAAATTAAAGGGTGACATAGTGTACTTTCAGGAAACACACTTATTGAAAAAAGATCAGAACAGACTTAAAAGAGCAGGTTTTACACAAATTTATCATTCGTCTTTTAACTGTAAAGCTAGAGGTGTGGCAATAATGTTACACAGATCGATACAATTTAAAGAACTTAATACAATTCAAGACAAAGACGGACGTTATGTAATTGTACAAGGAACTCTAGGTAACACACCTGTAATATTAGCAAATATTTATGCCCCTAATTGGGATAACAGACAATTCTTTCAAAATATTTTCTCACTCCTTCCTGACCTTGACAGGTACAATTTAATACTTGGGGGGGATTTCAATTGTGTCCTGCATCCAACACTAGACCGCTCTCATCCAAGTCACACTGGCAGTTCATTAAACAACTCTGCTCAGTGTATTAATACATTTCTGCAGACCTATGGGATGGTGGATCCTTGGAGGTTTAAACACCCAGCATCAAAACAGTTCTCTTTTTTTTCCCCACCACATCAATCGTATTCCAGAATTGATTACTTTTTATTGGACCGCAGACTTCTCCCTTTCTTAATTTCGACAGATTATGAAACAATAGTAATATCAGACCACAGTCCTGTAATCTTAAATCTCAGATTCCCAGACGTAGTACCTCCCAAGCCACTATGGCGGCTCAATACAAGACTTCTGGCAGATGAGGATTTTGTGCAGTTCGTCAACACACAAATTGATTTGTTTCTTGAGACAAACAGTTCACCAGATATTAGTTACTCCCTCTTATGGGAGTCATGTAAGGCCTTCATAAGGGGACAAATAATTTCCTATAGTGCTAGTCGCTCAAAAAGAAATTTGAAACGCTTGTCAGATATTAGTGATAGACTCAAATCAATTGATCAATGTCTTTCAGTCTCATCATCTGCAGATCTTTTGAGGGAAAGATCATTACTCCAATCTGAATACGACCTCTTGATGAACGAAAGGGCCATAGACATGCATTTGAAATCACGCCAGCAATATTTTGAACATGGAGAAAGAGCCAGTAAGATGTTAAGTCATCAGCTGAAACAAATGGCTGCAACAAATTACATATCTGCAGTTAAGGATAAGGACGGTAACACTGTCACAGATCAATTGGGAATTAACAACCAATTTAAGACATTTTATGAGGAGTTATACACCTCTGAACAGTGTGAACAGGGGTTAGTGGAAGATTTCTTTAAGAAGATCAAGGTTCCTGTGTTAGAAGACGCAGATAGAAACAGTATAGAGGGTGGAATACAGCTAATGGAAATAGAACAAGCAGTTAGGAAAATGAAGTCCGGGAAATCCCCAGGCCCGGATGGATTTCCAATAGAATTCTATCGAACTTTTTCGTTGAAACTCCTCCCTCTCTTATGTAAAGTCTATGATGAAGCACTCAGGGTCCAATCACTTCCCCCAACAATGACACAGGCGACCATCTCAGTTCTTCTCAAGAGGGATAAAGACCCATTGCAATGTGAATCTTATCGTCCAGTGAGCTTGCTCTGTTGTGACTATAAAATATTAACAAGAGTATTAGCAGACAGATTAGAGCGAGTGCTAGACAAAATCATTCACTGTGACCAAACAGGGTTCATAAGGGGGAGACAGCTATACAGTAATCTTCGCCGAATATACAATGTGATGTATCTTCCAGGGAATGATAATATTCCAGAGGTTATTATTGCATTAGATGCTCATAAAGCATTCGACAGAATCGAGCATAGATATTTACTGTCGGCCCTCAAAAACTTTGGATTCGGACCTTCTTTTTGCTCGTGGGTAAATTTGCTGTACACCTGTCCACAGACTGCAGTCAGAACTAACAACAATATGTCAAAATATTTCCCCTTATTCAGAGGAACCAGACAGGGGTGCCCCCTATCTCCTCTACTCTTCGATATTGCCATTGAGCCCCTGGCTGTTTCACTGAGATGCGACAACACTTTGACAGGTATAAGCAGAGGAGGACACACACACAAACTTTCGCTATATGCCGATGATCTTCTTTTTTTGTCTGACCCCATGAACGCCATCCCAAGGGCTCTGAAAACCATCACTGATTTTGGATTAATTTCAGGATACAAAATAAATATGGCAAAGAGTCTAATCTTCCCAGTCAATGATAAAGCTAGCCAAATACAATTGGAGACGTATCCATTTAAGATAAGTAAGGATAAATTTACCTATTTGGGAGTGTCGGTGACCAAACATTATAGGGACTTGTTCAAACATAATTTCAAACCAGCGCTAATGCAGGCAAAAAAAGACATGGAACGATGGTCAACACTTCCTCTGTCAATGGCAGGACGCATAAATTCAGTAAAGATGGTAATAATGCCAAAATTCTTATTTCTTTTCCAAACTATTCCATTATTCATAGAAAAATCATTTTTTAAAGAACTGGACAGGGCTACTTCATTATATATATGGAATAAGAAGATACCACGTATCAGAAAGGAGTGCCTGGAAAGGCGGAAGGAGGAAGGCGGGTTGGCTTTGCCAAATTACATGCATTACTACTGGGCAGCTAACACCTCTAAGTTGAACATTTTGATGCGGCCTCCTGAAAGTGAACAAATGCCCCTTTGGGCTCTTATGGAACAGCGCTCCTACAGCCCAATAGCACTGAGCTCCTTAATCTGTGCTCCACTGCCAATGAGTAAAAGACTGCTTGGGCACAACCCAGTGACACAAGGATCACTTAAGATATGGAAACAGTTAAGAATTCATTTTGGGTGTAAACAGGGCCTCACTTTAGCTCCCATCTCGGCGAACGCCCTCTTCTCACCATCTCTGATTGATGCAACTTTTCAGCTCTGGACAAGGAAGGGTGTAAGCTTGGTCAAGGATTTCTTCAAAGAAGGCAATTTCATGTCATTTCAGCAGTTAAAAACAAAACTTAATATTCCACAATCACATTTTTTCAGATATCTGCAGGCCCGAAGCTTTATCAAAAAACACTTTTGTCCTTCTCTTCAAAATCTACAGAGCAGTTGGTTGGAAGAATGTTTGAAAGCTGATCCTTGGCAAAGAGGATGTGTGTCAGTTATATATGAGCTTTTTCAGGGGGCAGCAACACCCTCTTTGGACCATATTAAACAGCAGTGGGAGACAGAACTAGGCTTTGGTCTTTCCGTAACAGAATGGAAGAGGGCAGTTGGCTGGGTGCATAACTCATCTATTTGCATCAGGCATGGACTCCTCCAATTTAAAGTCCTGCACAGACTTCACCTATCAAATAGCAGGCTTGCCAAAATGTTTCCAGGAACCAGTGAAAATTGTCCAAGGTGTAAATGTGACCCGGGTACCCTTAGCCATATGTTTTGGAGCTGTCCAAGACTAAAAGACTTCTGGGAGGGGGTTTTCGACACAATCACTGCAGTGTGGGGAATAACAATTCAACCGAACCCTGTCACAGCTTTATTTGGTGTGGTGCCACTGGACTGCAGGATTTCAGCTACCCATGCCACAGCAGTGGCTTTTGCCACGCTTCTGGCACGGCGGACTATCCTGCTTAAATGGAAAAAATCGGTACCCCCTTCTCACAGACGATGGGTGATGGACATGGTGGGTCATCTCAGAGTGGAACAACTGAGATATATAACCCAGGGCTCAGAAGGAAAGTTCAAAAAACTTTGGCAACCATTCCTACTATATGTTGAGAGGCTCTCTGATGAATAATTGCAATGACCCTGTGAATTTATGTAGTATTGTATAATTTTTATATTTTATATTTGGTTTATTTTAACTATTTATTTTTGTTTTGTCTTTCACATTTTAACCATTCATTTTCGCTCCTCTTTGTCGGTATGTCTGTTTATTTTTGTTGTCATCAACGCTAATATCTTTGGATTTGTGGTGTGCGTGTGTGAAGCATTGGTGTTTCTAGATGTTCCCAAGTTTCTAGATGTTCTTGTATTGGGTGTGTCTGTGTAAAGTAAAATCCAATAAAAACATTGAAATATAAACCAGAATAAACCTGTATGAATCGATATAAACTGGAATAAGGGCCCATTCACATGGAGTGCCTAAAAACGTGTGCAAAACGTCAGCTGGAGCATTTTGCATGCGTTTTTCAAAGCACTTTGGATTGTGCTCATGGTTGCATCTGCCATCACCAAGCAACCAAAAGCACCATAGCATCATAGTTGTGTGCTTCGCTGTCACTTAAAGGGATAGTTCAACATTTTGGCAAATTGGCCCATTGCCATGATCGCTATAGTCATAGCAGTAGGTTCGTTACCTTTAATTGTAGATGTAAGCTATTTTTAGTACGGCGGAGCGCAACAGCAGGCGTAACTGAGCGATACGAAACGGAGCCGTTTCAGAGGTAAATTCATGCAAAACCGCTGATGCGCGTTGCGTTCAGGGACAGTTTTTCAGCAAGCAGTCTCTGTATTTACCCTGTATTTACCTCGAAAACGGCTCCGTTTCATATCGTTCCGTTATTATGTCATAGCGTGGTGGTTGTGCAGCTCACAACTTGTCCACAAAAGCGCTGTGGAGTTTTGGGATTTCGTATTTGATGAGTTTAATGAGGGAAACCAAGTAATTCCCTTAGCCTCCATAGCGTAGCCCTGAGCAGCTCACGGCTCTGCTCCGCCGTACTGAAAATAGCTTACACCGACAAATAAAGGTAACAAACCTACTGCTATGACTATAGCGATTATGGCAATGGGCCAATTTGCCAAAATGTTGAACTATCCCTTTAACCAGGAAACACAGATCTGACCAGCACCGCCAATCCCTCTCAGCAGCTTCACTGATCCATCTATCTGTCTGTCAGGTTGAACGGAGGACTCACCGCCGTGTGGAGAGGAGGGAGGCCAGACGTGAACTCCCTATTTTGTGTGTAATTCAGCAACATTACCCTGGAGGGTGTCCTTTGACGTCATTTGAGCACGACAGTGATGCGGTCAGCAAGCATCACGCCAATTAAATGCATATTTTCCGTCCACATCCTGTTTGTGTGTATGTTTGGGATGTGACTGGAGATTTTGTTGGTTTGATCGTTTATATAGGCTATGTATGTTCTTTGATGTCCCTCAATGTTGCAGTGGAGCCGAACCCCCCCCCTTATTTTTATTATTGCTCACCATTACATAACAGCCTCTACTGCAGAGGCAGAGCACTGCAGAGGACTCCTCATACACATATGCACATGTAAGGAATTCAGACTCTTTGTTTACATTTTCATCAACTATTTGATGCTTTGATCCAACAAAAACAGTATATGTTTATGTTTATCTGAGCTCTATTTATTTCATGATTACAGTCAAACACTCTCCAGGAGGTCGGCTAATAATTGTCAATTTTATTCATTTTTCTTGAAGCTTGAATTGCACTTACTGCACATTTACAGAACTAGACTAATTGGTTGTTACTGGCTGAACAAATGCGCAAATAATTAACTTACTCTAAATACAGAAGTAGCTTTAGTAGTTTTTCTGAATACATAATGTATTGATTACTCTCAGGATAGATGGATCATTTCACCCAGTATACAGTACCAAAACCTGTTTCTGAACAGGAATACCAACTATAACTTTAAGAGTAGATCGGTCAATGAAATAACCCTGTGGGGCATTTAGATTTACAACCAGCAGCAAATATGGCCATAAAAATCAATCAATAACACATCCCATTTAAATACAACAGTGTGGTGTAGTGTTTGATTGCTTTTTTATGATTGTTTATGTGTCTATCTGTTGTGAAGCACACTGAGTCTGCCTTGTGCATGAAATGCACGTTATAAATAAAGTTGAATTGAATTGAATAGTGGAGCAGTGGCGTGCACAGACTTTTTGAAGGGCAGGGTTGGACATTTTTGAAGAGGGCACCACATGCGTTTTGCTCCTAGAGGACACTTTAACACATGTTTTGGTTACTAGAGCACGTTAGCAGAGGGCACTTTAACGCGCGTTTTGGCTCCCAGGGGAAATTTTAGCACACATTTTTCAGCAATTGACCCATGGCTAAGCCCCGCCCCCTCCACTCACTCGGACAAACTGTCAACATTCAGTGACAAGCGCTATGCTAGCAGTCACAGTAGGAGACATTTCACAGGAGGCAATTGATGGCTGTTGGAGACAGAAAGATGAAATATCATCTCGAAGTCACCAAAACGTAACTTAACTTTACAGCTCTGGCTGCCGTTTGCCGCGAAACGCCGATAGCGACGAGCTAACTTCTGTTAGCCTGTCTATGGAGTTTTGCATTACACGTTAGCATTAAGCTAGCGGACTTTATGCTTAGTTGTGATTCTGGCTAACATCCAAACATCTCTCACAATATGTTGCCTCAAATACGTTGTTGACTTAACTTACAACAGATGTAGACATCCTTGTTAAGTTTATCCATGTTTAGTTGGTGTTGTGGGCTACTGCATAACTTTATCCAGAGCAGACACTTCTCTAGGTTGAGATGTGGCTTAGGAAAAGGTAGGTAAAAAATACACCAGAGAGGCTGGGCGATCCCAACCTCACAGGATACCTAGTGTCAGAGTTGCATGTAACCCATGCACACCATCTGACCATTTTAAACTTAAAATGTCAAGAAAAAACACATAAAAACCAATGAAAACTGACTAATGCATTTCAATGGACGTGGGAGCAGAGAATGTCCGAGTGTATGGGCTAGCTATGCGCACTGTGATTGGCTCATCGTGTTTGGGGGCGTGGCTTAGCCATAGGTCAATTGGGCCACGAAGGGGGGCAACCTCCCCCCCTGCCCCCTCACCTGTGCACACCACTGTAGTGGAGACAGACAGAAACAAATACATGTGATGACGGTACATGTGATGACGGTAACAGTATATCATCATAACAAAGTCATAAAGTGAAGCTGAGATCTCTTGGTCATCTTTCCACAGACTCCAGTCATGTGATGCTCAGCATCCACAGCTACAATCAAAACTCCAGGGCTGCAAGGCTCGCTGTGTGTGTGTGTGTGTGTGTGTGTTCATGCATGCGTGTCTGTCATAAAGATTGCTGTTCTAAAGGTTCTGTTACCTTGGCGACCCATGCCTTATTGACCAGATTTAGTGCTCAATGATTAAAGGTGCACTGAGTCACTATAGCAACAATCACTGTGTAGGAGTTGCTTGAGCAGAGAGAAGGGGCCCCTCTGTGTGTGTGTGTGTGTGTGTGTGTGTAGCAGACTGGGGTTCTTAAAGGACAATTCCAGGCAAATTCAACTTGGGGCTGTATTTTCCTATCATTTTAGGTCTAAAAAACGATTTTCAGTTTAATGTCTCCTTTTTTTATTTGTTTATTTGTGACAGGACTCTGCATATTAATGAACATCTTAAAAATGTAAATACACCAGATTTAGCTCTAGGACAGTGGTTCCCAAACTTTTTTGTCTTGTGTACCCCCTGAGCCGTTTTGCTATACCACAAGTACCCCCTCCCGTGTTGATGATTCTCCAAAAGTGGTCATAACATAACACAACTGATTAAGAAACGAAAATCATTTCAATTTCTCTCTTCAATTTGTACAAAGACATTTTACACTATTCTCCTGCATTTTAGTTGTGTCTGGCTGTTGTGGTGTTTGTTGTGGTCAAATGTGTTTTCACAGAGTTGTAGGATTGTCACAAAAAATAACTGAAAACTAAAATTTCAAACTCAATGCCAATACCCTGAAAAATGACATCATATTCAATACAGCAGCAGTGCCTCCCAGTTTATTAGGCTATTGTTCCATTATTTTATTTCTATTATAATCAAATCGACTTATTACAGATGTTTGTTTGTTTTTTAATTAAATGAAAAGCTAACTAAGAGTTGTGCAATTCCAGCGTGTTGTTTCATTACATTTGTTACAATGCATCTCCTCTCATCTGACGGGCGGGGCTCCCTCCTCTCGCACAACACACGCACGTGCACGCAGACAGCGGAGAAAAAGAGAGGAGACGAGAGAGGAGTGTTGCCGTTAATATCCACGTTTTAAATTCACCCGACGTGCGTCTAGTTCTGTGTAACTACTCAGGTCCAAACGCTGTGGACGCTGGCCGCTCTCCTCTGCTCTGCCTGTCGAGTGTGTGCGCGTCGGGCGCTATGGGTGCGCGCTGTTAATAACGATACATTTAGAAACCAGCAATGTATCCAGATGCAATACTTTTGACAACTAGGTGTGCTACAGGTCGTTGTCTTCTGCGGGAACTAGTTGTGGCACATGAACCATTTCAGTAATGGGCTTATGAAGTGACTCAGATTATCATCTTGGTAATAAATGAATTACTAATGTTTGTACGTACCCCTGCAATGTGCTCACGTACCCCTAGGGGTACGCGTACCACACTTTGGGAACCACTGCTCTAGGATAATTTCCATCTGAACCATCCTGTTTTGCAGTAGTTGTGTCTGTCCCCTCATCGCCATGGCAGCAATGAATGGGAACGGATGCAAGTTCTGCTGCTTAGACTGTTTCCATCCCTCAAAGCCACAGACAGCGTCAGATGGAGACTCAAACATGCACCAAATTCAAAGTCTTGCGGAGTCTTGTGCGAGACCCACGTTGGCGCTCGGTGTGTTCAGGTGCAGTTGGAGCTCCCGTTTGTGTCATAAACACAGGAATATCAACTCTTGACTTGCTTGAAGTAAATAAACTTCTGGTGCATGTTTGCCATCTGACGCTGTCTGTGGCTAGGTGAGGGTAGAATTCGCCTCCACCTAAAGTAGCTAATTAGCTTAGCTCAAACACTGGAAGTGTATGGGTAGTGTTAGCCTGCCTCCACCTAAAGTAGCTAATTAGCTTAGCTCAAACACTGGAAGTGTATGGGTAGTGTTAGCCTGCCTCCACCTAAAGTAACTAATTAGCTTAGCTCAAACACTGGAAGTGTATGGGTAGTGTTAGCCTGCCTCCACCTAAAGTAGCTAATTAGCTTAGCTCAAACACTGGAAGTGTATGGGTAGTGTTAGCCTGCCTCCACCTAAAGTAGCTAATTAGCTTAGCTCAAACACTGGAAGTGTATGGGTAGTGTTAGCCTGCCTCCACCTAAAGTAGCTAATTAGCTTAGCTCAAACACTGGAAGTGTATGGGTAGTGTTAGCCTGCCTCCACCTAAAGTAGCTAATTAGCTTAGCTCAAACACTGGAAGTGTATGGGTAGTGTTAGCCTGCCTCCACCTAAAGTCATCAGAGACACTCTTCATCAACTCTAAACGGACCGATCTTCGTCTCAGAGACAAAACTCTCCAGTAAGACACCTTGAGCGGTCAGATGCCGCTAACGGGACCAGATTGGTCAAAACGGAGGGTTCAAGCAAAGATGGTTTCTTTTGGTTCAAGTTAGGAAATCTAAAAATTTTACACTGCACACAATAACAGGGGCACAATAGCAAACACACACACACACACACACACTGAACATTCTATCACGCATGAATGAGATAGGATTGCGTTAAATTAATTGCGTTAAATAATTAGAGTTTTTCACTAAGGCCTTTAATCATCCATGTAACCCAGTGTTGTTCGGGGTGGCCAATCCAGATGAAAAGAAGTTGTGAAGCTAAGGCTATTTCCCTTTCAACAGTGTTAGCCAGAAAGCTAATTTTACAGTCTTGGAAATCCAAAAGGAAATGTGGTTGAGAGAGTTGGGAAATGTAGCCTGTTACACTTGGAGAAAATCTGCTAAAGAGGAAATCTTCTTAAAATCTGGCAACCATCGATTTAATAAACTGAATTAGTGCTACTCTGTCGCTGTGCCAGTTATTTTATACCTGTCCTATTTGTCACTTCTGTCAAAAAACACCTGCACATCAACAAGGAGGAAGGTATGTTATAATGAAGGGTTGTCTCTTCAGTGAAAATAATCAATTTTAAATGTCTATGCCCCTCCAGCACCCTCAACAAAGCTATCAGAGATGGACTGTGTTCAGTCAGTTGCTGGAGGAGACCTAGCATCGATAGATTACCTAGTGAAAATAATAATCTTTCTAAAGAGGCACGAACAACAATTGATGATGAGTTGGATTATTTAGACCTATGGCGAACGCTTAATCCTGACAATAAAGAATTCATATTCCTCTCGGCAGTGCACAAAACTAGTTCTAGAATAGATGATCTGTTTACCTGTTTACCCCAAAAACAATGTTGTACTCTGCTCTGGCCTGTGATATTGGGAGTATTACAATATCAGACCATGCTCCGGTTTACTTAAAATTTATACATGGGGACAGGGGCGTAGCACCAAATTCTGGGCCCTGTACACTCATAATGTCAGTGGGCCCCTATCCATGCCAGTGCACGAAGCGCAGAGTTAAACAACTAAATTTATACAAAGCCGCCAAAGCACGTTTCTGTCGGGGGGCAAGCAATCTCTTTTCGGCACTATACTGGCTTTGCATTTACCTCGAAAACAACTCATAATATTCCGTTAATGTCTCATATCATATCTCCGCCATTCCAAAAAAACAAATCTACTCAAATCTAGGGATTATGGCATTGGGCTAATTTGCCAAAATATTGAACTATCCCTTTAACAGTTGCTTCCCCTAATTCTGCCTTCTTTCTTTTTCTGATACCCCGATTTATGTTAATTTGGGCGGTATGATGAAAGCTAGCCTCATTCAGTCTGGGCTCACTGACCTTACAGTTGTCGCTGTTGTTGGACTAAACCATTTTACGCCTCCGGGGGGGGGGACTGTTTTCAGCCTGCAAAGAATCTACCCGTGACGGTAGATTTTGACCAATCACAGAGCAGCAGCTCTTATTCGTATTATTTGGACGTTTTAAAACGTAAGAAAGTGACGTTTTTTCTCTACTCGCTGCTCTGGCTGAGGGGATGAGAACCGTGTGGACTCAACTCAAAGCTTTTTTCTAGATTTCTGCCTCCCTTGCCTTTAATTGGGGGGCCCAATTCATTCAAAATAAAATCATACAAATTTTCATGGGCCCTCTACCTACTCGGGCCCTGGGTCCCCTTTTCCCCCCACTACCACGCCCATGCAACACAGCTGTTAAATGATCCACACTTCATTTCTTATTTCCAAGATTATGTGGGACCTAGGATATCTGGTATATTTTGGAAGACCTTTCCAAAACCACGGAATGATGAATTTGTGGGGGAGCCTTGGTTGTCTGTAACTCTTTTCCTTTATTTTCTCTCTCTTTTCTTTGCTTTCTTTGTATATTATTATTGCATCACACCTTTAAATTGACCACAGCCTTATGCACAGCCTATGTGATGGACAGGGCCGTTGTATAGAGGAGAAAGGTGGTGATAATTCTAGGGGCCCAGCGCCCAGTAGGGCCCACAAAAACCTCAGTAGTCTAATCTTTGTATGATTGAATTATTCTGCATAAGACCCTGACTAATAGTCATATTAGCATCAAAACACAGTAGGCTAAATAAAAAATGATAATACATACGTAGTCTAAGAAAAAAAGTGGAAAGGTCAGGGGCCCACTTTAGTATTCTTTCAGGGGCCCAGAATTCCTAGCGACGGCCCTGTCAAAGGCACACTGAAAACACTTACTTGGAACCAGTGTGGTTGTTTGTTAGCCTTAAAAGTACTGAAGTAATGACAATATGACTGATAGAAATAGATCAGATGCTGAATGTAAATGACATTAAAACAAGTATCATTATGACCTGGGCTAGTCTAAGAAAAAAAAGTGGAAAAGTCAGTGGGCAGGGGCCCACTTTAGTATTCTTTCAGGGGCCCCAGAATTCCTAGCAACGGCCCTGGTGATGGACATGTCTTGTCTTCAGAAGGCAGACGGCGGAGTGGGACGGCAGTGCGCTGTAGTGACGTCAGCAACAGGTTGGTGGAGAGCCCGTCTCGCGCTTGGTGACTGCAGTTCTCTGGTCCGCCAGCCGGGGCGCGCGCTGCCACTGCTGCTGCTGCTGCTGCACGAGACCATTGCAGCAGATGACAGGCTACGTCGCGTGGATCGCTCCCAAAACAACTGAAGAACATTGAACACAGAGTAACGGACAGCGGAGCAGCAAACCGACGAGCGCAAGGTAAGGACGTGTCAGTTGTTTGTTCCAGGACGACGTGTCTCGGTTGTGTGTTGACTGGCTACTTGAACGACCTTTACATGGCGCACTGTCTGTAGTATGTACTGGGTTAAAGAAAACAGTTCCTTCTCCGTCACTGGCAGCGGAATGATATTAGGCTGATGAACGACGTCACTGCTTTGATTTTCATTCTCCATCTGGGGAACACTTGGGTAAAGTTGGAAGAATATTGACAGATATGAAGGTGATTCAGAAACAGAGCATACGAGACGAGGAGATGGCAGATTGATGTTGATGCTGAAGCTAAAGAAGCAGTGCTCTGCCAGCAGGGAAGGAAGGAAGGAAGGGACCGTCTGTAAAGAGCAGTCTGAACTCACACCATCCGGTTCTACTGCATCACTTCAACTGGAAAAATATACCTTTTTCTTACTGTGAGATTTTTTTTTATAATCTAAAGTTCCACACCTTGAGTGGAACACACAGCAGTGGTCTCCTGTTGACTGGACAGACTTCAAACTGACAATGAACTGCTCTAAGATTTACTTCTGGGGGGACCTGCCCCACAACCTGATAGGCTACCTCCAAAACCATCATCAGATAACCAATATAGTGATTGTGATTTGATATGTTTGATGTATTTTTTAGGGCCGGGACTCGATTAAAAAAATTAATCTAATTAATCAGAGGCTTTGTAATTAATTAATCGCATTTTAATTGCATATAAATATTTGACCTGAGAACAGTGAGAAACATTTTTTTCACATGGATTTTAGTGTACCATTTTATAATGATTGAATACATAATCTTAAGCAACAGTGGTTGCAGTGCTGAGGCACCAGGTCGGTTTGAGCTGCGTTCAGTCTGCGTTAAAACTCCGCAGGCAGCTCAGGGTCGGCGGCTTTTTGACTTGTTACTCACTGGTGTGTTAGCGATGGTACAGCCTGAGGCCAGTATACAACAGGTAAGTTATAATAACATAATAATAACAGTTCTATTCTCCAAATAACCAAATACAATGAAATGTGTATAAAAAGGAAGAACTGAAAAATTATATATAATAAAAACTTTGTTCCTTGAAAAAAAAAAAAAAAAAAATGCGATTAATTGTTTAATTGTGTTAATTAATTAATCGCAATTAACGTTAATTCCCCGGCCCTAGTATTTTTAAAAAAAAACTTCCCTCATATTTAACCCTCTGAGGTATATGGAATGTTCTTCTATTTTCCTCATGCCTAGTCTCCTTGTGTATGAATGCTTAAATTCTCAGCCCTGTGAGGTACAATCAAGCATTTAAAGGGATAGTTCAGCCAAAATTCAAGTTTCACTCATTATCTTCTCACCCTCATGCAAACTTAAGAGCTGTGAGAATTTTCAGAGTCCTCCGTTCCTTTTCTGAGTTACGGGGGGGTCCACGCAGCAGGATTTGTCCATATAATGATTGTCAATGGACACCAACTTTCTTTGTCTAAAAAGACACACCAAAAAACATCCAAATCCCTCCATACTGCTCGTCTGTAATGTCCCTCTTGTATTGAAGCCCCCACATGAGAAGTTGTTCCGCCGGTCACAGGAAGAGCAGTGAACTGAGACACTGGGAGCTTCCGCTACAAACAAGCTTATAAATATTATAAGCTTTGATATAGACTTATTTAATTTTTTTCAGAACAATTTCTCATGTCTACCGATGTTCTTGTTGTCTTCCTATTTTGTCTCTTGTTGCTTGGAATTGCCTAAATTTGTCAAAAATGGCCAGGCCCCAACAACTGCTGTGAAGCAGCTTTAATGATTGGATTTGTGTTGGGGTGGCCAGGTTTTAGCTTTAAATAAGTCATCACCGGGAAATCGCATTTTTCCTTGTTCAAACATGTAGGCCAGGGCTATTCAATTGGCGGCCCGCGGGCCGAATCCGGCCACGAACCAATGTCCGAGTGGCCCGACTCGCGGTGACCCCCAAAAATAAACAAAACAAAAACAGAAGGAAACACGTTTTGCGAGAACTCAAAATTCCTACTGTGGGTCAGACAGTGAATGCACCACTCAACGCAGCATAGCAACCACAACCCACCGACCCAGTTAGTGCGTTGTTTTGAAAGTTACCGGTAGAACCGAGGCTTGGTCGGCCAGCGTGCTCTCCGGGGGCACCGTGTCGGGCCACAGCCGCTCGTCACGGAGCGGGAGGCTTCGCCGCGGCAGACGTCCGTCACGCCGAGGCTGGCCTTCGTGGTCCTGTGGTGCGCTACAGGTCAGTGAGACAAGTCTCCCCGTCCACCCGGGACCGACGGACCTCACGCTTCACAGCGGGCCTCTGTGGCACGACACGGTGTTTGTGGAGAGCATGGTGACCGGTCCTCAGCCCCCCCCATCAGCCAACAATAACCCGTGGCGGCTGGTTAATACTCCAGTCTCTCCACTCCTTTCAGCCACATGAGCACCGTCCACGGAGTGACAGTACGCCACGCTTCGCTGCCCTTTTTTATTTATTTGTTGAGGGAAGGGATTGGTTGAAATAACCGATTTCATTTCAACGCACCCTGCTTGCAGTGGAGTAATCACAACAGTAACTTGCTAGCTACTTTTTAAAGGAGTAATCCGTTATCAAATAGCCTACTTTCCCAGAGTAATTTGCCCCCAAACGGCTTTTTGCTCCTTGTTTTTCGCCAATCAAAATATGTTAGAGAACAAATCCTGGGCTCTCTTCACCTGCCACACATAAGTGATTTAGGCCTACATAACTCCCTGCTGTAAACCTCAATGCTTTGAAGTTTTTTTCCCGGGCCTACTGTTGAGTTTAACAACTATTTTACTTCTGCTAGCAATACTTTTATTGACTTATTCTCTTTTGTTTAGTAGCTAATGCTGGGTTTTAAAAATGCTCATTTGTAATACCCTGCTCCTTATTGACCGGTGAAAATGTCCGGCCCAGCTTAAGGTCTCGGTTTGAAAATCTGGCCCCACTGAATTTGTAATTGAATAGCCCTGATGTAGGCTATATTGGTGTTGGACCTCAGTGGAAACTTGCCTGAAAACCTGGGGTTTGTTTCATTTGGGCTCTTTGTTTCAGTCAGAGTAGCTCATGAGGCTGCACACCGCTAAATGAGATTGTTTGATTTTGAAGTTTTAAGAATTGATTCAAAGCAATTCAAGGGGGACTGGATACTGTTGCCACTTGTCAGATGAGTTAGACAGGCTTGTTGTGTTGCTGTAGGTTTGAATACAGGCCAAATAGACATGGAATGTAACTGAATAACCACCTGATGTTGTGATCTACAGTATCTTGGTGCCATCAGTGTGTGTGTGTGAGAGAGAGAGAGGGTGCCTGTAAACAAAGAGGAGTGTAGTTCTTGTGTATTTTAGGCCAAATCACTATAACAACAGACTAATTAAATGCATTTGATTTTATTTCCTTGAACTAATGTTCGCGACATCATCGCCAGCCGTCAATATGGACTCACGTTCTGGAGCAGTTGTTACAAATAACTGATTAGATTAGCCAAGACATTAAATGCACACGTTTACATCACACTACGTTGCCTTACATTGTGTAGATATTGTGAGTGTAATTAATTAAATGAAGGCTTGATTCAGGAAAAATAGTCCTGGTCATTTTTTGTACTTAATTACTCTAGTAATTGTTTCAGCCCTGTTTGAATAATTCTTACCAACTGAAACTTTAATTTTCTTGTACAAGGTAATTAGATGAGTTTTATTACAGTGAATGAATATTCCCAAAGGCTAACAGAGATCCCAGGCAGGCAGTAGAATGTAATTAAAACATTCTGTTCTCTTCTCACTACTTACTGTAGTGGATGTGGCAATGACAACGTGTCCAAAATATTACAAATGAATCAATGTTACCTAGTATACCGTTGAGCCAAGGCCAAAAAATCTATTCGTGGCGGACGTAATTGATTTGTGACGGGCCTCCATGAATAAATGAACGTAAGGGAAACACTGACAGGACTAACATCACTGTTAAAGCAGATATCAGTGAAATGTTTTTGTTAATATAAGTCCTATTTTCCGTCAGCAATCATTTACATGGAGTGTTTCAGCCGTAACACGAGTCTCTCCGTCACTCTGCTCTGTTGTAACCCGAGGAGAAAACATTTCTTGTGGGATACAAGCGTTATCCAATCAGGAGGCAGAACGGCCGTGCTCCCTGCCTGTGCACGCGCATACACCAAAACCAACATGGTGGAGGAAGGGAAACTATCGATTCCAGCGCTGCCACCGACGGCATACACAAAAAAGAAAGCAAAACGCAAAAAAACGGATGCAGATAAACAAGAAGAAAAGAAAAGAAGGGATACTAAGCTGAAGACCCGCATTTATATTGGTGACGCTTTCGACCGATGGAGAAATCTGAGGACAATCCTGGGTGTAAAAAATGATGCGGATTTAGCTTTTCTCCTACTGGACAGGTAAGCAACATTTTACTCAGTGGCATAATTACGTGTTTTTACATCAAGCTAGCTCCCCAGCCGTTGTACAGTAGCCACTAGTATGTTGAAATATGGTCTTTTAGCGATAATTGCGTATCTGTCATTATGTAGCTTTGAGAAAGACAACACAACATCGACGCGGTTACACCCCGCCTTTCCGACAATAGACTTCCATTCATCGTAATAGCGGGGTTTTCTATTTTTTCTAAAGACACCGCTATTTCGAAAAGGCTACTGGGGGAAACGGATCATGTGCATAATAAACTGCAAAACAAGCAAATACTTCATATTAATGACATAAAGGCCTAACGTTCATTCTGCTTCTAGCCTGTCTAGCCTCCACCTGATCTTTTTACTAAACTTAACCAACTCCTTTCTTCATTGCCTAAGCCCAACCAAAGCATCTCCCTCAGTCAGCTGTCAGCACGAGCGGAGGCTGTCGGAACAGCGGTGTTTCGGAACAGCGGGGTGTCGAAGTGGAGGTGCGTCGGAATGGAGAGCTGTCCCCCATCGACGCCTCTCAAGCCCCACGGAAAGCGTCCCCCGGGGGGCGACCGCCATTCCGAAGGACCGCCATTCCGACGGTCTGCCAGTCCGAAAATTCCCAAAGGTCCGTCATTACGAACTTCCCGAGGGGCCGCCGTTCCGAATGTGTTTTATTTTGAAAATTGACCGGATTCTCTCGTGGTTTGACTTCCTGCCCGGCTTGACACGACGCGCCGCAGGGACAGCGTCCCCCTCCCCCTCCCCCTCCGCCTCCAAAGTTTCACCCAGGTGCGAGTCTGATGCAGCCGCGGCGCTCCTGCTGAAAATAAATGTCCTTGCTCTGTGCTTTGGTTAGGTTTAGGCAATGTGGAAAGGAGTTGGTTAAGTTTAGTAAAAACATTAGGTAGAGACCAACAAAATCACCATTAAAGCGATATTCCGGCGTAAGTGTAAGCCAGGGTCAAACACACTGTAACACCGAGTCAGACCCCCCCTCGAGAGATCAATTTACCCGACCGCTAGATTCACGAGTTCCACCAACTTCAGAAAAGACCGTAATATCGCCACACACTGCGCTGTGCGGATCCACTGTAAAAACCGCAAAACGCCACTTTTAGCCACAAATAATGCTCAGAACTGCACCAAAGTTCATCAATAGTACATTACAGGGTCCCAGCACGTAGGACGAGCCGTCAAACATCCGCTAGCTTTACCTGTTTTCTTTAACTCCGCTGCACTCGGTGATCGACTCGTCAGGGCTGCTCCACCAGCAAGCGGCTCCAGGAGGAGAAGTAGGTGAGTTGTGTCTGCTGAAGAAAACAGGTAAAGCTAGCGGATGTTTGACGGCTCGTCCTACGTGCTGGGACCCTGTAATGTACTATTGATGAACTTTGGTGCAGTTTTGAGCATTATTTGTGGCTAAAAGTGGCGTTTTGCGGTTTTTACAGTGGATCCGCACAGCGCCGTGTGTGGCGATAGTGCGGTCTTTTCTGAAGTTGGTGGAACTCGTGAATCTAGCGGTCGGGTAAATTGATCTCTCGAGGGGGGGTCTGACTCGGTGTTACGGTGTGTTTGACCCTGGCTTACACTTACGCCGGAATATCGCTTTAATAGGTGTTTCCCCCGGGAGTCGAACCCTGATCTCTACCGCACCAAAAACGCAGACTCTAACAACTACACTACCAATGCATTTGCTGGAATGGGTACCCTGCTAAAACCATTCAACTTTTTTCAGGTTCGGAATGGCACCCCTTTCCCATAAATAATTAAGGGTCGGCATTCCGACAAATGAAAGTAAACATTCGGAGTGGCGGCCCTTCGGAATGGCACCCTGGAACCGCGTCCCCCACCCCCATCGTCGCTGTCCAGCGTCACCATTAGTTCTCCTGACAGGTAACAGGCTGTAGTTTCATGTGAGTATGTGGCTGCTATGGTCATTTCAGATCGGTCAGAATATCATATTGATTTGTTTGTTTTCGCCAGGGAAGATGAGGGTGATTTGGCTCAGCAGCTAGAGGAAGATATCCCCATGGAGGAAGCTATTCGTCAATTGGAGGCGAGGTCTGTGTGTATTGTTGTTACCTGTTGATTTTGCAAGATAACTTGTCTGAAGGCAATGCTCAAACATCCAGAGTTGTTGTTTAGAATATGCTATGTGTGATTGCTGCTTAGACAGATAGTTGCTTGCAGTAAATATTGTTGAAGCAACTGCACTTGTTTATTTGTCTGTGAATACGTTTAGGCTAATTGTCCAAGAGGCTTCATCAGTTCATGCTGGCATCTGACCAGGCTAGGACAGATGCCAGCAGCTGCTTTTGACTGAACTCCTTTGAGATGTTGTACATTTTGTTCTTCAATTACTAAATATTGAAAACTGGAAATAAGGAAGTAGGAAAAAAAATGGAAGCACAGTGTAATACATAAATGCAAATTTACATGTCTTCATTTTTTTTCTCTGTAGTATGCATAACACATGCAGCCTCTTATTTCTTTTTATTTCTTTATAAATCATGATGTCATTGATGATGAATTTGTCAAAGTCATATTTGATTAGATAATACTAATGTCTGCACTATTGTGTTTTCTAAGGACGATCTCTGCCGGACCAAGAATCCAGTCAAGGCCCCTGAAGAGTGTGTGTTGGTGGCTCTGCCCCTGTCTGTGGAGCTATTTGTAATTTAGTTGTACATAATAAAGTTTCATAGACTTATAACTGGTGCAGAGACTGCAGTTGTTTTTGTATTTAAAAACAAGAACATAGAGAATAAGGTGAATGTAAAAATAATTTATTCAAAAATACAACAGTTTAAAGAATATTTTTGTAAAAAATAACATTTTTCAAAAAATATGATTAAAACAAATAACTTATAACTTTAAAACACAAGAACAAAAAATCTTAAACCCTGCTTGGGCGGTAGCCAACATAAAACCCATGAGGGTCAGGAAAACTCTCGCGAATGCGTACCACGCAGCAGCTCGGGATAACTACACGGTTTCCCTGACCCAGCACTCCATGCTGCCGCATAACAAAATTGCGGTAGGCAGCATGACGGAACTGTCGATTTCTGTCACCCGGATGTGGAGCAATATCTACTGCCCGCACATCGTTCCATATCAGGGACGTGCACATGATTATAGAGGGGCAGGGGCTCAAAGTCAGAAAAGGGCAGGACATTTTTTTTTGGTCCTTTACACAATATGGAAATTAATGTAAAATTTAATTTGCTAATAGGAAGCTAACTACTTAGCTGTGTGTCCTTTGTAGGTAAAAGTGATTGCCATTTCTTTTGTGTCAACAAATTATTGTCATAATGAGTTAATTCACATTATCATAGGCTTGGAAGACATGAAAAGCAACAAAACACTGGTTTATTATTAGGCTATTTATTGTTAAAGATAAGCACTTTAATATTGAACATTGAACAGTGCAACATGAACTTGAAAAATACAAAAATAAATACCCAAATGGAAAAAACTTAAATGTGAAAATCTGTCCTTCTTCCCTTAACTTGATGAAAACACCATCAAGTTATAACTTATGGTCTTTCTCACTTAATGCTCAGACTAAACAACTGAAACGCAATACAGGGCCAAAAATATGGACCAGGGGCCAGTAGAGGGCTGTAGGATGGAGGCCACCCATACCCAAGCAAAGTCACAATAAACTTTATATCTAAACCTCTACTGTGAGAGAAATGTGATCCGCCGTAAACACAATGCATATTATTTTGAAAATTAACCCGGTGTTTTATTTTGTATTTTCTACACTACTTCCTGTCTCGCACGATCTGCTCTGCTCTGTGCGGAATTGATGTGCCGTGCTCAATTGATGCGCCGTGCTCCGACGTCCGGCAAAAACAGAAGCTGACACATTGAATAATAGAATAATACAGCGTTTTTCTGAAATATTACCCATATTAAATGCTGAATAAGTGGACTGCGACTAGACCATAACTCACAGGTTCAAGTTGCTCCACTGTCACGTCTCCTCAGTTATCCATGGGGCGCAGTTGGCTCTCTCTCCTCTCACTTACTCACTCACTCCCCCTCTCTCTCTCTCTGGCGGAAGCGGCAGGCTCAAACAACCCGGTATTACAAGAAAACGTGGAGTTTTTGTACCGCTGTCTGTGGAGCTATTTGTAATTTAGTTTTTTTTTTTTTTTTTTACTTACATCCCTGACAGGAATTTATTAATGTTGTTAAAAAAAACAAAAAAACACACACACACAGGCAGAGGGCACTTTTTAAGACGAGGCAAAAAAAGGGCAGGGGCTCAAGCACCCATAGGGCCCTAAGTGTGCACGTGCCTGTTCCATATGGCCACCGCCAGCTGCAGGACCCCAGGGGCTGAGATGTATGCCTCCATATGTGGCAGCCTAGAAATGCACCAAGGTGGCTGCTGAGAGCAGCAGAGATTTTCCACATCGGTGGGCATGTCCCTACAGTTTTCACAGACACACCAGGGTGGGCTGCCAGGTGTGGGAGGGTCTGCTGGGGTTAGCTGGGTGTTTCGGCGTAGAGCCAGGTGTATCAGGCCAGGGTCCCGGTCCATGTATGTCCATCACCTCTTCTGCAGTTAGGGTGCTGAGTGCTTCCTGTTATGAAAAATTATTGTTATGTAACTTGTAACTTTGATTTCAAAGTGGTAAGTTTCTTTAAAAATAGGCTAACAGTCAGTCTGTATAAGTCCATAACATTTTCTGATTTTTCAGATCTAATACACTGTGATTTTGACTTCATTGTCATTGTCATTGTACAGTAAACACAATACAGATGTTCCAGAAAAACCGATTAGCCTACATCAATAGGTTTATCTTCATTTTGTGACATTCAGTCCCGTGAGATGCATCTTTGCTTTCACATAATACATCACGGCATAAATGTAACTGTAATTGCATTATTGGTATTTCATTGGTAACAAGTAATACATTACAAAAATGTGACCCGATCCATCAAAATGAGTCACAGTGACCCAAATGTCAAAGTTGAGATTTTGGTATCAATGGAAAGATTAGAAAATGAGCTTTAAAATGAAACCCTAGTCAAAGTAATACATTTTATAGTTTTCGAGATATGGCCATTTGAATTACGATCTCCTCCTCTCTTATTCTGTTCTAAAACCTGAGAAAATTCCATTCAAAGTTTAGCCTGTGACTCTGGCGTCTGTTCCTGTACCACGTGATTACACGCACCATATAGACCACTTCGACGTCGACGTCACAGTGAAGTACTGGTGGCAGAAAAATACCGGAAGTAAGCAACAAATACACATCCTGACATACAGTTCAACCATGAGCTCAACTTTAAAAAGCAGCGCTGCTGCTTGGCTGCAGCACGACCCTAATCTGTGATGATGAGCCCACATTAGAGGGTGAATTTCATTTAATTTTCGTAATCGCGGTGCCACCAGTGAAGCCCCGCCCACAACATACGTCATCATTGTTTACAAACATAGAAGTGGTCTATACGGTCCCTTGTTGTCATCGATGCACCATTCAATGACCCTCGGAAAGCAGAGAATCTCATAATTCAGATGCTGTTTACTGCTCGTCTCTATCATAAACGGTTCAGAAGTTGTGATGTTTTGTTGATGTTTTGTAAAATATGTGCAAGCGTTGTGTTGACCGCGACGTTCGGTTTAGCATTTAAGCTACGTTCGATTTAGCATCGTTGCTACGTTCTGTTTAGCATCGACGCTAGCTCTGTTAGCGTTGATGCTACTCGGTTTAGCATCTGTTTCTGTAGCCGTCCCTGCTTATCATAGAGGCACCATTCAATGACCGTCGGAAAGCGGAGAATCCAGCGAATCTGATGCAGTTTACAGCTCGTCTCTACCATGAACGGTTCAGAAGATATTTCATGTTTTGCAACGATGCAACGCTCATCTTCAGAGGGTTTAAGTAGCAAGTCAACTTTAATCATCATTTACTGCCTTTTCTCGATTATCTGGACTGTGAAACTTTGGGAGAGTGTTTTTGAATGTCATTGCTTTGAAATTAGCTAAAAAGAAAAAAATCGATTTTTTATTGATTTTCCATGTTTACAGCTGATCATCTAAAAATAGAACGTTGCGACTTCCGACTCATTTCGCCAGAGCGGGTCACAAATGTATTACTTTGTAAATAATAACCTCGAACACTGCATGTAAAGGTTTGGTGTAATGTAAATGCATATTACATATGGCATTTTATTCATTAGAAATAAAGCAAAACAACATTGCAATTATCAATGATCAAATCTTATAAATACATACCCTATCGACCGCAACCCTGACGGACTGGATGTCCTGCACACGCTGGGCATCATCCACTGTCATGCCGAGGGCACCAGCGCCTCTTCCTCTCCCACCGCGGCTACGGCGTGATGAGGTTCCTCCTCTCCTCCCTCTCTGCCTTCCCCTGGCACGTCCAGGTGTGTGCTCATCTTCAACATATGTACTGTAACAGAAAATCGAACCGGACTTAGAACTACTCTATCTACTATTATTATTACAAATAATTAGGCTACAAAAAAACAAAAACACGATTATAAGCTCTTATCGTCACACTACATATTTATACAAACGTGTGTTTTTTCTGTGTACGGACAACTGTCATTAGTCACAAAGTTTGTTTTTTAATAAACTTACGGGTCTTGGTCTTGGTCTGACGGAGATGAATCTGCCATCATGCGTCTTGCAGCCACCTGTAGTGATGGAGGACGATGCGCGTGCATGTGGATGATGTAGGGGCGAGGGCGGGGAATGCTAACTCAATCCGCCGACCGGAAGTTAGCCAAAACGGCCGGATCGCTGATATCTGCTTTAACTGTTGATTATTATTGAAATGGAGTCTATTGATTAGTCCAAAAGTACAAAAAAGACAAGTCTCTTAAAATTAACAATCAATTATTGTGTTGTAGTAATATGCCTAATACACCAACATTTCCTGTGTGTCTTGCCTCACTTCCAAGTCCATGACCAGCAGATAGACACCCTCCTTTCCACTGTGCATCAAGCAGTGTAGCCCAGGGGTTCTCAACTAGTCTCACTCTGGGACCCACATTTTCCCATGGTCATTAAGTCGCGACCCACTTATTTAGAATTCAAACCAAGCCTTTAAAAACACATTTTGTTCTTTATTGAGCAAAGTGCATTCCAGAGCACATGAATGAAACTGCATACAGAATATCAAACTGCACAAAATAGAGACCAACAATACAATATATTTGACTTCTAATGCATCTCTGCATTCAGAGCATATTCACCCCCCCCCCCTTCCCGGTACTATGAACACTCCGTTCTGATCCAGATCCACTGGACTTTCAAAGTGAAGCTGACGCAGCTGTAAATGAGTTAAATAGTGAAACAGCCGCGCTTTTACAGCCGATTTTAGGATGAAACTCTGAACATAAGCTAAGCATAAATTACCATGGAGATCTAGCCGGGTTAAGAGAGCCACCTTTATAGCACAGGAGAGCCTGGCTTTAGACTCAACCTCGCTAACCCACTAAACTGGCTTCACAGTCGCTGCACCCCTCCGTCTCCTCTCTCCCTTCACGCTCTGCGCCATCCAGACCCATCCAGAACGGGTCTGCGACCCACTTTTGGGTCCTGACCCACCAGTTGAGAACCACTGGTATCACCTGTAATTAGCTTAGCTCAAACACTGGAAGTGTATGGGTAGTGTTAGCCTGCCTTCACCTAAAGTCATCAGAGACACTCTTCAACTAAAACGATCTTCAAACGACTAAATCTGGTAAGGCATCTGGATCTCAGAGCAGATTTTATTTGACATTAATCTCTCTGGCTCTTCTTCAAGGCATCTGAGCATTTGAGTGCTCAAGATGCCTTACCGAAGAGTTTAGTCAGCTCTGAGACCAAGACCGGTCCGTTTAGAGTTTCTCTGATAGGGTTGGGCATCGTTTGGATTTTAACGATTCCGATTCCGATTCTCCTTATCGATTCCGGTTCTAAACGATTCTCGATTCCGATTCCTTGGACAGGTCAACAGGTCACACAATTATTTTTTTTTTCACTTTCTTCACACAGGCCATTTTTTCATGCATGCTTGGACTTCAAACATACATCATACACAGCTTGTAAGACCTCCAAAAGGCCTCCAAAAATAGATATTGCCAACTATGGTATTCAATTAAAAGGGAGGGTCCCTAACTGTAACTATAAAACTGAAACTTGGCAAGCAGTCTAACATACAAAGAGCTGCAGAACAGGTGAATGTATATGCAACAAAATAAAACCAACACTGGAGCAGTTATGATGACAAATCAAAAACAGTTTTTGTTTAAGAAGATAATCATGTCTGCCTTCTCAGGCTGAGGAGGCCTGTACACTACGTGCGGTCAATTGTTTACTTTATTTGCGGCGCGGCGCGGGGCGCTGATGTTGACAGGAAAGCCGGCAGAGGTGAGAGAACCGGGTGACACTGGACGTGGAACCGAAGCACAGCGCCCTGGAGCGGAGGCAGTTTCAGATAGGCGCACATGTTAACGAGTCTGTCTGGTCGCTCATCTCGCGCTGTGGAGCCCAGTGCGCGCGCCGGGAGCGCTACGGCGGCTGGGTGCATCAGCAGAGCGGGGTTGGCTTCACTGAGAGCAGGACCAGGGAGAGAGGCGGCGGCGGCGGCCACCGCGGCTGCTGCACTGTGACTCTCCCACTTTATGAGCTCCACACTGGCAAGCTACCGGCAACACAGCGCCTCTGTCTGCCCTTTCAAAGTCAAAAGCCCGCTCTCGGACGTTTAATAGCGGTGGGGAGGGTTGTGAAATTAGATGCGGTGGCACGGGGCGGGTCAAATTACTACAAACTAGTGCGAGCGGAGTAAAACAAACAAACTAGCGCGGACATTTAGGAACCGATAAGAGGAACCGAAATGCAAACAGCTTCTTAACGATTCCGGAACCGGTTCCTAATTGGAACCGGTTCTCGGTGCCCAACCCTAGTGATGACTTTAGGAGGCAGGCTACCATTACCCGTAGACCTTCGGTGTTTTTGAGCTAAGCTAATCAGCTGTGTGCCAACTCTGCCTGCATCTCCCTTGTTAGTGCACGTACAGTTGAAAGGATGGTGTCTATTAAAGTGCTCGTCTAGCCAGTAAAAGACTGCTGGGTCTACCTGCAACATTTTACCACCAGCATGATTTCTTTCACTTTATTGTACCAATATAGTGAGGCATCAGCAAGGCCATATACCTATTTCTTTAGTTTCCAGAGGACATTGTCACTGGCTGCCTCAGGACGGGGCTGGATATAAATATCCCTGACAGTTTCAAACCCTTTAAAAATGCAGATTTGATGTCTATAGAATGGACTTCCCATTGGTTTTGACTGACTACTGATAGAGATTCTGAGGCACATGTTGGAGAATCTTTCTGTAACTCTTGCATATTAGGCTAAGGTCTTCCAAACCTCTGGCTACGAGCCGGGCTTTGGCCACAACACCCTGGGGAGTTTCTTTCAGATCCTCTCTGAGAACTCAGCTTCTGTCAATGCAATGAATTAGAATTTGTTGTCACAATGTTTCCAGCTGATATGTCTTCTCCTACCCGGTGTACCTCTAGAGCAGGTGGTTTATCAATTAAGAGGGAAGGTTAGGATTCTGTCCAAATAGCAGTTGATGCGGGCTGTGACCATGGACATTGATCATACTGTTCTTTGCCATAAGGGTCCAGTCACATCCATGTTCCTGTTTCACCTTCTGGGTGATTTCTGTGAGTGTCCCATTGCGTCTCTCCAGCAGTCCGTTGCTCCATGGACTGTATCCAGCTGTTTTCCTGATCTCAATATTGAAATTTTCTGCCATGTCTCTGATTTCTTCACTGTTGAACTCTCCACCATTGTCTTAGGGGTGGACCACACTTCCCCATTTGTATGAAGGAGTTGACGGTTTCAGAGGACTTCTTTGTTTCAATGTTTCCAGTGCTGAAATGTGTGAAATTAATTAATTGAAATTTATTGATATGGATAAACCCCTTGAGATGACATCATCTCGTTTTCGAGGGGGTCTATGGTTGATGATGTGGAGGTACAGTACTGTACCATACGCATGGCTCCAACTCCTGCAGGTCCACTGCTACTGTTTCATTATACTCTCACAGTCATGTACTATTTGTTGCAAGATAGTAATACATTCTGTCTTTACTTCCTGCATTGTGAATGAGCCTCTGTTGTCGTTGCAGATGCATGACCAAACTATTTATGAGGCTTGAGGAGAACTTGATGTTTCTCATCAGTGGACATCCTCTCTGTTACTGTCAGGACTTCATCTTGACTTTGGCTCCTATCAGTATCTATGGCTACGTTCAAACTGCAGTTACAGGTGACCTGAATCAGACTTTTTGCTCATATGTGACCCATATGTGATTTGCTTTTGACAGTGTGAACAGCACAGGTCGCATTGAATCTGTTTTGTGAATGAATGAATTTTGAAAAACAAAAAATCAGATTGCAGGATTTTTGTTGGGAGAGGATGAGCCACGGATGATTAAAATTTGTGTTATTTGAATCAGGAGTAGCCAGTATTCTGATTCTCAAAAAACAAACTTATGATCAGAAACTCTTTCATCTTTGTGGACTGTCTGCATGTGAAGACTGACTGGAGTAAAGCGGAAATAATGAAGGTGATGGCAAACTCATTTTAATGTAACAAATGGTGTCCAAAAGGAAAAGAGAAAGAAAAAGACTTCATGATCCATTACCATGGTAATGAACGAAGCTTCGAAGCTTCTTTATTTTTGGGTCAGCCCTAGTTGTGACCAAGGCACTTCCGGTTACTTCCACAAAATAAAACACCCGTTGCCCTTTACATAGAGAAGTGCTTTTACCCCTTTTCTCCCTTGTTACTGCACGCACAGTGGAAAGGATGGTGTCTATCTGCTGGTCATGGACTCGGGAGTGAGGCAAGACACGAAAAAAAAAAAATTGGCATATCCCTTTAAAACCTTGCATGCCGTCAATGCAACATACTGTAGGTACGCTCGTGACGAGTGGAGTGAGATTCTGGTGGAGAGATGTAAAATTGGACCTGTCCGATATTTAGGCTATCCATGTCCGGAAACTACGTAGTGTTGCTTTAAAATTTCTGGAAGCATTTGGGGGAACGTGAGGACACGAAAGCTAAGTGATCATTTTCATGATGTGATGGGGATGAGTTCCATATTATGATTGGAAGACATCATTTGTACACAAAGACGGACTGATCTGTGGACCTTTTGTTGGTGGTGGTGGCAGCTTTGTTGTAATGATGTGACTGGTTGGGGATTGTTCTCATCTGCTCTGTCTGTCTGTCTGTCCATCTAATCCATGTCATCTAAAACATTTACATTACTGACATTATGAATAAGAATCCCCAAAGGAAACTCATATTTTAACCATTGTAATATACAGTGGCGGCTGGTGAAAAATATTCTAGGTGGGGCTGACGCTTTTGGTGATCATCCTGATAAAAGAACCCCAAACCCATTTTAGGAATAAACATTAATTATTTAATTGCCTTTGATAAATCAGCAGTTTGACAGATGACAATGTACAAACAGTAGTCTTTCACTGTGACACACAGTGAATGTGAAATATATTAGCAAATATATATGCAAATAATATATGGTTATGATGTAATCTACAGCGGTGATTAAGTAAGGGATAATGTATAGTTGTTTGGTTGTTATGGAGAAATAGTAGAGTTTGTGCATTTGAAGCCTCTGATAATCAATCAGTGGATCGATGGATTACCATACACGTGATTCTTAGTCAGGCTTCTGAAACCTCTGACAAAATTAGATAAACTGCCACATTTTAACATGTATCTGTACACAAATACTGTAAGAGCCTATAAATTAACATACTCCATTAGAAAGTGAACTTAGACCCTCTTTTTGCACAATATTTAAAAAAAAAAATCTAAATTCTAAAAATTTTTTGAAACAAAATCGATGTTTGAAAAAAAAAAATTGATTGAAAAATCATCAAAAACACTTGGAGCACTAAATCAGAGAGTTGTGATTTTTGTGGACAACCACCTTGTTAGAGAACAGCATGTTGTTCAATACTGAAACACTGAACTATTGGACATGCACATTCAAAAGTTTAGAGAAGGTTAAAGCAGATATCAGCCGTTTCGGCGAATGCTGCGTTCAAGGCAGGCTTTTGAAACCGTAAGTTACAGCTTCAAGTCACAACTACGACTTTGTAACGTTCCAGGTAACTCGTAGCTCGTGTTTTTACCGTCCTGTTGTCTGTGAAAGTCACTATAACGGCCTCTCGTAACTTCCGACCCGTGAACTCGTACCAGATCGAACTGGTACGACTTCACAGGAAGGAAAAACACAAAGTACGAGTTTCCTTGAACGCACCATGAGTTAGCAGCCCCCGCCCTCGTCATGCATCTATTGGTCCTCGTGCTCCGTCACCACATTCACGCGCACCCCTTGGCTGCACACACAGCCCTTCATGCCGTTCTCTCTCCTCATTGGATAACACTTGTATCCCACAAGGAAAGTTTTCTCCTGGTTTACAGCAGAGCAGAGTGACGGAGAGACTCATGAAACACTCCATGTAAGTGATTGCTGACGGAAAATAGGACTATTTAGGACTTATATTAACAAAAACATTCCACTGATATCTGCTTTAAATCAAGTTCACCTGTAAAGGTGCATTCTGAAATTTAATCCAAAAGCCAAACATCCCTAACTTCTTGTGAGTAGTTCATATGTTTGGCTGGGTGGCTTCCTCAGTGGCTCTGCAGCCTCTCTCTTACTCGTGCTGTGAGCGGGGTCTCTCCTCCTGGTGTGGTCTCTTCTCTTGGCATGCTCTCACATCCTGGTGGGCTCTTTTCTTTGTGTTTTGCTGAGGAAGGGTCACTGGTTCTCAGCCCTTTAAAGGGACTGTGAGGAGTTTCGGAAAGTGAAATGTTTTTCACACTACAATTCCCATGAGCCTCCGCACGCACGGTGAAGGTGCAAGACGGATGAAAGCTAAAACATTAGCCAAGAATGTTTTCATTGATCAAGAATGAAAGTCGGCGGTTGGAAGATGATCAGATACTGTTGTAGTTCCGACCATTAACGGCGATTCTGTGGCGTTATTCCCATGACCCGCTGGGCAGCGTCTGCGAAACAGAAACTAGGAAATGCTGGATGAGTTGACCACTGAATAATAATAACAAAATAACTATAAAGACAAAATTAATGAATCGAAATTAATGTATCAAAAAATGGACCATGAACAAATGTGGGTAATGTAGATTCATCCACATTAATATGAGACTCTTTTAGAACCAAAAGCAAACTCCTCAGGGGGGGGGGCTTTAGCCCCATGTAGAGGCTACAGTCCTCGACGCAGGCATCCCCTGTTCGAATCCCGCGTCAGGCAGACGTTTCCTGCATGTCATTCCCCCTTTCCTGTCTATCTCACTATGGCTATCAAATGAAGGCAAGAATGCAAAAAAATATACTTACAAAAAAACTTGATACCTTGCATGGCAGGGTTTACTTCATGTTTCGGCTTAAGAACACAATTAAAATTGAATAAACTATAGAAACATTAAACTACCTCAGGTGTCTGAGTCTACACTCAGACATCCTGGATTCGCTAAACCATCACCATGATAGTTCAATCCAAGTAGTGAATTGGCACTCGGATGCCGCACAAGCCGAGCGAGTACTTGAGTACTTGGATTTTGGCTACAGTCTTAATCTTTTCCCCCCAAAGGGATCATTAAAGTTTAAGCTAATCTTGTACTTACTTCCATCCTGAAACCACAGTGGTGCAGCTCCTCAGGATGGATTAAGTTCCTGGTTTAAAGGGCACTGCAGAGACTCTCTCAACATTCAGACACTGCAGTTATGAGCTGCCTCTGTCACTGTTTTTGAAGACATGAATAAAGTCGAAGTAATATGTTGTACTAGCACCTGGCAGACTGTTAGACAGGGAGTTCTCTCCATGGGTCAGAGAGGCAGACACTAACTACATTTAAGTCTAGACTTAAGACCTTCCTTTATGACAGGGCTTTTAGTTGGGGCTGGTTCAGGTAGCTCTGAACCATTTATAGCTACGCTGCTATAGGCTTAGACTGCTGGGGGACACATCTGGTTACATGGAGCCCTCTCCTCTCTTCTTTCTGTTGTACTTTGTAGTTTGGCCTTGGTGTCTCGTACTCTCTGTGTTTCCACAGATCCACCCCCCACACCACCATCCTTTTCCCCTGCTGTTAGACCGGCCTGCCTTCCCTTCCAATAAAGCCAATAAGCCATCCAGTCCTCCCTTTAACTGCCTCCCTTGACTACCAGAAACTTCCTCCTTCAGCCATTGTCAGCATTTTCATGTTTCTCACATTTTCTGTTGTTGTCCAAATTGTTTTCTTGTCTGTAACAACATCTCTGTCCCGTCTGTCCGTCCTGGGTGAGGGATCCTCCGCTGTTGCTCACCCTGAGCTTTCTCCAATTTTTCCCTGTTAAAGGGTTTTCCATGGAGTTTTTCCTTAGTGGATGTGAGTGTCTAAGGACAGAGGATGTTGTTATGATGTCATGTGAAGTCCTTTGAGACAAACTGTTTGTTAAAACGGGCTATACAAATAAAATTGTCTTGCCTTGCCTTAATGCTAAGAAACTGACAAGCCATGTCATGTTCTTTACGTCTGATGTTTTCCATCCGTCTGCTGCCAAGTTAATCCTGTTGGCTTGATTTACCTTTTGGTGTTTCCACAGTCTAATTATTCTCCCTCCTTGTCCTGAAATGACCGCAGTGGGAGCTGGTCTGAGCTAAACACATTATGAATGGCTCTTATAATAACACCAGAATCAGAATCACAACATAACCTATTTACAAAAAAAAAACATGAAAGCATATGTTTTGTCCTTCACACCAAAAGCGTCCAAAGCTTCAAAAATGCCAGAAATCATTCATTTTGAACGAGAGCCCGGCGACCTGTGTGACCAAAGCATCAACTGCTGTCAGCCACACTTCCAAAGCGTCCCCAGACGAGAAGCTGAGTCTCAGTTAACTTTATGTCAATTAGCTATGATGTGGTTCAGTGGCAACTAGTTATAATAGAGGTGTCCTTCAGCTCCTTTAAATGACCATGAGTGCGATGGAACTTTGATGTCAGTCACGTGAAGAGCGACCAAAGCGGCTAAAAATATTTTGCCTCTTCGAAAGCTTTTGGTGTGAATGTACAATTACACACAAGGGGGGCATAAGAAACACTGTTGACACAATGCAGTCCAGTGCTTAACAAATATCACTTATTTCATGTGTTTCATTAATTAGGAATGAACCCCATCAACAAACTGAAGTGTTCTGGTAAGCTATGAATTTGTAGAGCTGGCAAGCTCAGTGCTGGCTGCCATGTTGTGCTGCCATCCAACCCCACCACTAGATGTGAGACATGTCCACACAGTCTTTAATCTATTTGGTTAAAGTTTGGTTTGCAGATCAGACACGTTAACCATTTACAACCAATGTCTCTTGTACTGTATCTCCACCTTGTTTCAAAGGCAAGGCAATTTTATCTGTACAGCCCATTTTTCCAAACAGTTTGGGGCTTTACATGGCATCATAACAACATCCTCTGTCCTTAGACCCTCACATCCACTGAAGAAAAACTCAGAAACCTCAGGGTGAACAACAGAGGAGGGATCCCTCACCCAGGACGGACAGACGTGCAATAGACGTTGTTACAGACAAGACAATAGTTTATAACAGAATGTGGAAAACATGGAAATGTAGGAGGAAAGGCAGGAAGAGCAGGCCAGCCTAATGGGAGGACTGGATGGCAGACTGGTTCATGGGAAGGGAGGGCAGGCTGGTTTAACAGCAGAGGAAAGGGGGGCAATTATAATGACAGTTCTAAATGTGCTGAGAGGAGAGAAGGAGAGAGGAGAGGGCTCCATGTAACCAGATGTGTCCCCCAGCAGTCTAAACCTATAGCAGCGTAGCTATAAATGGTTCAGAGCTACCTGAACCAGCCCTAACTAAAAGCCCTGTCATAAAGGAAGGTCTTAAGTCTAGACTTAAATGTAGTTAGAGTGTCTGCCTCTCTGACCCATGGAGAGAGCTGGTTCCACAGTAAAGGAGCTCGGTAGCTGAAGGCTCTACCTCCCAGTCTGTTTCTAGAGAGACTGGGAGTCACTAACAGACCTGCATTCTGGGAGCAGAGTGCTCTGCTAGGACAGTACGGAGTGATTAGTTCTTTCAGATAGGACGGAGCTGATCTGATTCGAATCTGATTCCTTCTCATATCTCATAACACTGTTTTTAGCAAGTGTCCAAATCGCATTTGGCTCTGTTCAGACTGGGCCACATTATTGACCGATCTGACGGGTTGCTATAGCAACGACATCAGAGCGGAGGCTACGCCGCATGTGGCAGTGCCTCGCGGACGCGGCGACTACTCCGGCTGATCGCTGCAGCACAGTCCTGATCTGCCCGGCGCTGCGGCCGCTCTACCCCGCCAGTTTCAACCTCAGCCCGCCTGGGATGTGTGTTTCATCACAGAGATGGGAAACTCCAGCACTCCAGAGCTGGGAGCGCGCCGTCGCCGTCACTCCTGTCGCCGACAACACGGTAGTTTGCATAAAAGAAAAGTAACAAGAAGGAAATGGATTTTTAACTGGAGCTCGCGGACTTGTAACCGCTTCTCACACTGTGGCAGCGCCGCGTAGAGTGACGTCACGGACCAATCTGAGCGTTTGGAGTTGTTCAGACTGAGACGCATCTGTCCAAATGAGATATGAAACTACCTCCGAGTCCCGGAGGTGGTTTCGATCTGGTTTGCAAAAATCGGATCTCATGCAGTTTAGGACTGTTCAGACTTCAAAAGACTCATCCAGTTCCAATCTGGATGGGCTAAACATCAGATTTTGGCTGGCAGTCTGAACGCGGCCAGAGAGCCTTATAAGTCAACAGGAGGATTTTGAATATGCTAATATCGGCCGACCGATAATATTGGCCGATATTAGCATAAAAATGTAATATCTGTCCATAGTATTAACAGCACGGGGAAAAAAAATCAGTGTTTCACAATAAAATAAAATACAATGGTAAAAACATGAAAATATAATGAATAAAACAATTGAACACATGAACTAAAAGCCTGCTTAAATAAATGTCTGTAAACAAATAAACAATGTTAATTTGTGGCCTGCATCCAGAGGGGCATCACAATTCACCGTCAGTCAGAAATCACAGAACTTAAACATCATAACAACAACATTACTGCGGGGTCGCTACAATGTTTTCAGTTGTGCAGTAGGCTATTATTAATAATGAGTGTGAGTGTGTGTGGGCGAGTCCGTCCGTCCGTGCCTGCCTGTCCCTCTGTCCGTCTGTGTGTGTGTGTCTGTGGTCTTTGTCAATAAGTAAGGTTTATCTATATAGCACTTTCATGGGAAAAAAATCAGTGTTTCACAATAAGATAAAATACAACGGTAAAAACATGAAAATATAATGAATAAAACAATTGAACACATGAACTAAAAGCCTGCTTAAATAAATGTCTGTAAACAAATAAACAATGTTAATTTGTGGACTGCATCCAGAGGGGCATCACAATAGTCATACAGTTATGTGTTAATTCCTGACAGGTTTAATTAGTTTTTTAGGGAAAAAGCCTGCATCAGTTATTATCGGAATTGGAAATTCTAATTTTGGAAAAAAAAATCGGTTACAGGATATCGGCAAATTTCCAATATCGGACATCCCTAATTCTAAATCCTACAGGGAGCCAGTGGAGAGAAGCTAAGGTGGGTAACTCCTGTCAGAACCCTCGCTGCAGCGTCCTGGACCAGCTGGAGACTCTTGAGAGAGGTTTTGGGACATCCTGACAGGAGACAGTTACAGTAGTCCAGCCTAGAAGTGATAAATGCATGCACTAGTTTCTCAGCATCGCTCTGGGAGAGGATATTCCTGGTCGAAAATGACTCCAAGGTTCCTTGCCCTTGTACTTGAGGTCTGGGTGATACCATCTAGAGTAGCCATCTGATTGGAGAACGCGTCCTGAGGTGTTTAGGTCCGAACACGATGACCTCAGTTTGATCTGAATTCAGTAGCAAGAAGTTAGGACATCCAGTGCTGTTTATTTAGTTTTCAGTGTTGGAGAATTTGTCATCTTTATTTAGATCTTCTTAGATCTTAACATCTCTACTAAATTCTTTTTCCACTGCTAGTAGTTTTAGCCTTGTTTTAGTTCACCATTAGCCTCTCTGGATGCTGGAGGGGAGCATGTGAAGTACCACACGATGTTGTTTCCAGTTGAACTCAGTCTGTTTGGGTTATAATTCAATTCTGGGCAGGGCTGCAAGGCAGACGTTCTGGAGCTGAGCAGGCAAGTGAAACATGACAGACTGTAACCTGGTCTCTGACCAGCTGCCTCAGTGGCCAGACATCCTCCAGAGATGAAGCTGCAAGACAGCTCATACTCTATGATGAAAGCTATGTTCATATACCCACCATGGTGTTGGAGTTGTTTTGGTGTGGCCATGTTGTTACTTGTTAAAATGTTGAGAACCTTATTTATCAAGGGTTTGTGATGGTCCTGAATGACATTTAATGTAGCAGTGAGGATCAACTTTTAATTAGGGATGCACCGATGCATCGGGCGAACATCGACATCGGCCGATGATCGGATTAATACCTTCAGTTCAGCACACATGTGATCCACGGATTGATTTATGAAAAAAAAAAATGAAAAAAAAGTTGCGCGCATGTAACCACGATTGTTAGGTGCAGAGCGGTCATGGCGAGGGGAGGAACGGAGGAGCCTGAACGCCCCTTGTCATTTAAATCCTCTGTATGGGCTTAAAACACCGTTAGAGAAACTCGTCCGGTCGCTTTTTTCCCTAACCTCCGCCTGGCCATGTGTATGTGTTTACACCGAAGCCGGCGAGAAATCAATAAATGGAGCGGTGGATTACGCAACTGTCATTATGTTACGCAGCGCGTCTGTGTCGGTGCCACAGAGACAAGAGCTAGGACACAAACACCGGAGCAGTGGCCTGGTCGCCTGCTACACGAGAGAGACGCCAGGTGAAAGGCAGAGCCTCCGTTCTCACTGGAACCAGTCACAAGTCATGTAGTTTATCACAGTTAGGACTCAGTTAGGGCTTTTTAATTGAGGTAAAAATGTAGCGTAGCCACTGGAGAAATCCTGCTCAACTCCTCTTAAAGGGCCAACGAGGAGTTTCTATTGGGTTATAAAACAGTCTCACGTTAATGTGGATGAATCTGCGCTACCCACACTTGTTAATGGCTCCATTTTCTATCAATATATCGTTTTGTCTCTGTCATTATTTTGTTATTATTAGTGGTGGCGGAAACGCTGGTCGAGCCGACCAGCGTTTCGGTTTTGCGGACGCAAATGAGAATAACGGCGATTCGGGCGGCGTTATGGTCTGAACTACGACGGTAACTGAACCTCTTTGAACCTCTGACTTTAATCCTTGATGAATGAAAACATGAGTCCGTCTTGCGCCGGTGGAGGAATTCTACGGTGCGCGCGGAGGCAGCGTGAAAACACTTTGCTTTTCCAAAACTCCTCGTTGTCCCTTTAACTTCTGTCTCTGTGTTACTGAGCAAGTTGGTTAATTGCAGATAAATGGGGTTAGGGAGAGAAGTTCAAGTAATTTAACATATTCGAGCATTTTATTTAATAAAAATAATGGCATAGTTACCTTTCCTGGTAACTAATTACTTTTACCATGTAGCAACTCTATTACTAACTCTTGGCCACTGCAAGTGTTTTATGGTCATGTCAACAAAAAATTGACATTAAAGATTGTTTTTGTTTCATGAATTTGTCTAACTGAATTTGTGCTCACTGAATAATATGATGAAGAGCTGAAAGACTTTTAAAATACAGTAGTTCAGTAATGTTTCTGTGGCACCAAAGACGGAGTAAATTGCAAAAAGAAAAAACATCGGCATCGGCCAAGTTGTTATTTTAAACATCAGCATCGGCATCGGCCCAGAATTTCACAATCGGTGCATCCCTACTAGGGTTGCAAAATTCTGGGTATTTTCAAAGTTGGAAACTTTCCATGGGAATTAACGGGAATTTATGGGAATTAACGGGAATATACGGGAATTAACGGGAATAAATCTGAAATTTACAAAATTGAAGGTTGGCCCTTAACAGGGAACTTAAATATAGTTGGAGAAAATATATTGTAGCATAATCTTGGCTAAAACAACCAGATTTAATGCAAGCAACTTGAATATCTCTGCTATTCCATGCACACTGCTTCCTGCAGGGCTGTTAGGCCACGCCCCCTACATGCACTGTGCATTCCTCCATCACATGCACAGATGATTCCTTCAACCCTGGAGGCCACACTTTTGAGCCCAAAGCACAATAGGAGGGCTCCTTTCATTTAAAGGGACAACCAGGAGTTTTTGAAAGCAAAGTGTGTTCACACTACATTTCCCATGAGCCTCCGTGCACGGTGAAATTCTTGGACCGGCGCAAGACAGACGAACCATAAACGGTGATTTGGTGACATTATTCCCATAACCCACAGGGCAGCATCCGCAAAACCAAAACTAAGAAATGCTGGGCGACCCCACCACTAAATAATAACAAAATAACGTTAAAGACAAGATTTATTTTTGATACAGTTTGTTTCAATTACCCCCAATTTCTAGTTAATTCCCATAAATTCCCAATAATTCCCATAAATTCCCAATAATTCCCATAATTCCTGTGGAAAATTTACGATTTGGAATATTTCCAAAATTCCCCAGCTTAATTTCCCATGGAAAGTTTCCGGAAATTTACCGTTAATTTATTGGAAATTTTCCATCATTTGCAACCCTAATCCCTACTTTTAATATTTGAAAGAAGAAAGAAGATTTTTCCCAACTTCCTCCAGACTTCTCTCCAGATTTTTTGGATTATGAATCAAAATAGTTTGTGTGGCCTTTAAATGTTTTTTGGGGTTTTGTTTTTTTTTGGAACGCCTCTTTCAGTTAGTACACTGTGGAAATGAAAACCCTTTGAGGCCCACATTAGTGTGCAGTACATGAGCTTCAGTCTATCTGACTGTACAGATCAATGTCTTCAATGGCTGCAGTAATTGGGAGAGATTGGGAGTAATGTGAAATGTTTTTTGCCTATGCCATCTTGTCATGTCACTTGGTTGCACACTGGTTGCAGTGCAGCCCTCAAATTAGAGACAAAAGCCCTATTCACACAGGATTAGTATCACCTGCATGGGGACCTCTGGTCATTTGTAATAATTGTAGGAGGACATCTGTGATCTTAATCCCGTGTGAATGCGCCATGTCAGTAATTTGCAATGTAAAAATTCTGGCTTGCTTGCTTGAAGTGTAGATTTTTTTCCACAGACTCCACTTGAATTAGATCTAGTTTTACAAGCATGTCGGCTTGTTGAAGTAAATAAACCTCTGGGTGCATGTTTGAGTCTCCATCTGACGCTGTCTGTGGCTTTGAGGGATGGAAACAACCTAAGCAGAGGAACTTGCATCCCATTCATTGCTGCCGTGGCGATGCGGGGACAGACACAACTACCGCAAAACAGGAGACATTAAACTGAAAATCTTCAGATTCCTTCTTTAGTCCTACAATGTTAGGGAAATACAGCCTCCAGTTGAATTTGCACGGAATTGTCCTTTAACTCCTTCGCGACCATTGACGAGTTTACTCGTCACAGCCTGCCGGCCGTTCACGACCACTGACGAGTTAACTCGTCACAACCGTTTTTTTACAGATTATGATAACAGACACTGTCAGGTCCCTGTGTGTGAATATGGTCGTCCTCTGATATGTAAAAACTGTTTTAAACTAAAATCAAAACATAATGTTTTTTAAACTGTGTGATCTTGGTTTTGTTTGCGGTCTCCTTGAACGCTGCTCTGTGGACAGCGTGCAGCAGCAGCAGCTGTACCGCTGTCTGCTAGTGTTGCGACTTCCTCGCTGAATCTGGCAGCTTTCCAAACTAACTAAACCCTCTTGGCAACTTTTTTGTCAAGCGACCGTTGAATTGGCCTGGTTGTTTTGTGCGACAAATCTAGCGACTTCTCCTGTGCTGTTACAAACGTTTCTGGTTTGGAGATTCAGACCTGAAAGCACGTTATCACGGCTGTTTTCACCGTGCAGCCGAGACACCGGCGCTACAGCGGGCGCTGTGAGCTGCCGCCCCCCGCCCCGAGCACTCAGCGGCGGCCAGTCACCCAGTAGCGTCACGGCGCTGTCTCCGCTGCGGCCAGAGACCTGGTTCGCTGCACTCCACGCTGCCCTCCCACCCCCATCCGCCCAGATTTACCTCCAAACATATTTATTTAGCTGTAGAAATGATTTGGGAGACGCCACACTGCAGAGTCACGGTAAAATGAGCAGATTGACACCTGACACAAAAGTGCGTTTTTCTCTGAAACTAGAGCGGGAGCGCCGTGGCTTTTTTTGGAGAAACCCAGCTCTCTTTCTCCTCCTTCGTCCTCACGAACGAAACAGCGGAAAAACTCGCCGTTTTTTCGAGGAACACATTGAAAAGTCACTCTTCAACCATGTGAAAACCGTTTGTTTCTAGGTGGTGTACAGAGTTTGCTGCGACGTAAGAAAAAAGCTTAATAAATAGCCAAAAACGTGCGGTCCTGAGCGGCTGGGATGAGAAATTTGTGCGGTCGCGAAAGAGTTAAGATTCAACTTTTCTTTAAATGGCCAAAGTCAAGAAGAAATCCACTCCTTTCCAGAAGAGTCTTTAAAACAACAAACACATTTGAGAAACATTTTTTTCTGACTGTGAAAAGGCACAAAGGGACATTACACCATTTTTTCTGCATCTACACCACATGAAACCATATTCCCATGTCATATTCCCTTTTTTTTAATGTCTGTTGCATATTATCTTCTGTTGCTTTTTATTTACTGCATAACACCTTAGACAACATCTGATGGTAAGTTCTCTCTTTTCTTCAGCCTCTCCCTTTTATTGTTCCATCTGGTTTGGTTCTGTCTTTTTACCTCACCTCCATTTATCCTTTTCACAGCAGTCATGATAATGGATCTGATGTCACAGTTGCCATGGCAGCTAGGTGATGACTCAGCTCGTTGAATTGGCCTGGTTGTTTTGTGGCAGAGACAAAGACAAAACAGAAATAAAATGAACCGACGTTACACAGGATGTGTTGATATAAAGTAAAGATACTGAATTTTCTTTCAAAGAGATGCTTCGGTGTAATCCTGAGTCAGTTTCCACAGCAACGCGTGCTGTGAAGCAGACCTACTGTACTGTTTCCCATGTTTTCTCATATTCTATGCTATAAAGAGTTTCTTTGTCTGTATACAACATCTATGTCCCATCTGCTCGTCCTCTGTCTCTCACCGTGAGGTGTTTTTTCTTGGGAGATTTTCTGTATCGATGTGAATGTCTAAGAGCAGAGGATGTTGTTATGAAGCTGTGTAAAGCCCTTTGAAGGGAGGGGGGGCGACCGCCATTCCGAAGGACCGCCATTCCGACGGTCTGCCAGTCCGAAGGTCCGTCATTACGAACTTCCCGAGGGTTTTTTTCAGGTTCGGAATGGCACCCTTTTCCCATAAATAATTAAGGGTCGGCATTCTGACATATTAAAATAAACGTTCGGAGTGGCGGCCCTTCGGAATGGCACCCTGGAACCGAAGGGAGACAGTTGAGGTGGTTCAGGAATCTGATGAGGATGCCTGCAGGGGAAATCCCTTTGAATGGTCTTGGGGTTGGGACTCGTATATTCCTTTTGACTTGGGAACACCTTGGGATAACCCAGGATGAGCTGGAAGGTGGTGCTGATGAGACTGATGACTGCAACTCCACCACCTGACCTTGACCTGACCAACGGATGGATGGATGGACGGATGGACAGTCACTGTGTTTGGGATCATCACAGTGGAGGACTTCACCTGTCAGCCTCAAACACCAGGCCACTGGTCTGGCTGGAAGGTATCGGGGTGACCATGAGGAGGAATAGAAGGCTGATGGCTGGCACACCTGTAGGCAGCTTATTGGCTGCTCCAGTCAGCTGATTAGAAGTAGCTGTGGTATTTGGTTCAGTGGAGCACTGAATGGAGAGTTGCATAAGTGCTGCTGTTGTTGTGGTGTCGTAACTGTTACAGCGTTGGGTAAAGCAAACCAGACATCACATCATATAGTATAATGCTGTCATGCTCCTACTCCGTATGATACATTGAAACATAGATAATTAAAAAAAAAAAAAGAAAAAGTCAGATGATTACCACTTCTGTAAATTCCCAAAATTCGATCAAATTCGCCTCTCCAAGGCGTACCCAAAGTAAACTGAATGCTGTTCTTGAACTGTTGGGAGTATATGGATGGGCTTGGTCTCTTTTGAAAGGGAACACTCTGAAGGTTTTCCCCAAACTGAAAGAATCACTGTAAGTGCTACTACCATTGAGTAATCTAAGTTGGAACACACTGAAGTAGAATGTTTTTATTCTCGCTTGTTATCAGATGCCTGAAGATGAGTGTATCTGGAAATTTTAGCTGGAAAACACAATGGGACCACAGCATGAAGCCTGACCTGGCCCCATTTCAATGATTGATAACAATCCTGCATAAAATGATGTTAAGGCGTTTTCCTAAAGTTACCATTGGGGGACCATTCATGCCCCAAAGTGCAGCATTTGCATTCTTACGCATGAAAACTGCAGTGTTGCCTTCTCCTACGGCCCGTGATGCGGCACATCGTTTTTTTCCGGAGTTCCTCGGCTATTCAATGCAACAGTAGTCATTGGGATCTGTCCCTATTGGCTGAAGCCATTCAGCCCTGTTGGAGGGCATGTTCTCGTTCCAAAGTCGCTGCTCATTCGCTATTACAGGCGCTGGCCTGGGAAAGGGAGCTTGTGATTGGTCGCGTGAGCTGTCAATCGAAAGGTCAGAGTGCACCAGCCTTTTTGTGAACTAATCGAGCATTGTTTACATGTATACGCCGGACTTACGAGGACAAATAAACGGAGTTACTGGATATACAATATGTAGTTCCATATGCTGCAGCAGCGGTATGAGGCTACCTACCGGTACAACAGTGTGTTTGGACTAACTTATGAATAATAAAATCTATATTAACTATTATTATTACTTATTTGGAGATCAAATAATTGAATGAACAAACAAACAAACAAATAAATACTATACATAAATAAATAAAAAGCTAATAGCCTGTGCTAAATAAGATAAAGCGAGTAGAAAACTGGGGGTGGGTGTACCCTGTAAGTCATCAGTCATCATCTCATGTAGCTTTATGCAGCAACCATATAATTATGCAATACAACACCTCCTACACATAGTTTTCCCTGCTGTGATAGGCTGTAGCGTTCCACAGGATGGACAGGAACATTGCAGGCCTTCCAGTGGAATCCTCTGCTGTCACAAACTCTGCATCTGCGGGTGGGATTTTGTCTTCTGGGTGTGGGTGGGAACTTGAGCAGCTCGTGCTTCCAGCCTGCTTGTAGGATCCTTACGTCTGCTCTGCCCTCTGCTCTGCCTGGCAGGCTGCACCACCTCCTCCTGGGGGCTGGTCCAAGCCTCCATCACACTTGTGATGAATGACATAAGTATCTTGTATATCCCCCTGGATGCTTTGATCGGCGTTGAAAAAACATATTTGAAATAAATAAAACACAAACTTTCTGGTCCATTTTGCACCCCTCCTGGTGAATGTAGCACCCAGTGTTCTGGTCTAGGCGGTCTACGCCGTTCATGTTGTGGTTCTAATCAGTAACACAGGAAGGCCTCCCCTTTGCCAAATGTTTTCAACCTCAACAGTTCCTCACTTAGACCAACTGAGTTGTACAGATTATCCATGTATAACTTGTATCCATGACCTTCCAGCTGATCTAACAGGGCTACCGCGGTCTCACCCAGCGCTCCTGAAACCCCACAGTATGGCCTCGTGTTGGAGCAGTAACATGTAGGACTTGATTCCATACTTGGCTTCGTTGGATTGTAGACTTGAAAGGCCGGGCGTCCCTTCCACAAAAGCATCCCTTCATCTACAGCAACATTCTGAGCTGGCTGATACAATTCCCTAAATTTGGACTTAACCAAATCTAATAGAGGGCGTACTTTGTGCAGCTTGTCTTGTGTGTCAGGGTTGCTGTTGTCACTGAAGCGCATGATGAGCGCAAACCTTGTTCTGGACATGCGTTTACCAAATATGGGGGTTGACAGCAGTTCATCAGTGGACCAATACATTCTCAGGGTAGGTTTACGGATGATAGCGGTAAGAAAGTGGAGGCTGAGGAAAACCTTCACTTCATGCTAGGGGTTGTATGACTTCAGATTTTTTAAAGTCGACTCTAATGTGATGAAAGTCGAGTCGACGTCGACTAGTCGACTAGTCGACTAGTTTTAGTGGTGGGAATTTGCGGTGTCTGATGTTTTATAGTGTTCCATAACGTGCTGTAAGATGGGACTACAAAGCCAGGCTCAAAACATTGAAGCATTTCTCTTAAGCCCTCTCCGTGTACTGCAGCTAGAGGTCGAATGTCTTTGACGATGAAACTCACCAGCAAATTGGTGATCTGCTGCCGTCTTTTCTCTGTTACAGCAGCGCGTCTGGTGAAGTCGCTGATTGACTGCTGCCGCGAGGATTTAGTCCGTTCTTCTGATAGCAGCGGGTGCTTTTTCAAATGGGTGTGCATACTACTCGTACTTTTGTTGTATTCAAGTGTCGACTTGCATATTTTGCAAGTGACAGTGCTACTCATCTCATCTTTGGTGAAATATTTCCACGCACTTGGCGTACCGCTGCTAGTTGGCTGCACAGACCCACCAGCCTCCTCACCTGCTGTTCTCTCTGAGGCGTCCATGTTGCACTGGCAAAATCACGTGACCGCCGACCTGTAACCCTCGACTAGTCGACGTTAGGGATGCACCGATATGAAAATTTTGGCCAATACCGATATCCGATATGAATTTTTCTGTTATGGCCGATAATCGATATTTACCGATATCGATATGCGTTGGGTTTTTTTTTAAGTTTCTGAGATGATACATTTTTGTACAGACTGAAAATCATGCAAACTGAATTTTTGAATGTCTTCCTTTATTTTCAAAATGTATTTTACTTCCAAATAACAAGGTTACAGGCTCCCATCCTCCTCGCATTACCTCAACTTTGCAGGTGTTGCATACGGATATACATCGGTTGTGCATATCGGCCCAATTTTACTCATCGGACCGATACCGATATGTTAAAAAATGACGAACATCAGCCGATACCGATATTAAAGCCGATATATCGTGCATCCCTAGTCGACGTCACACGCAAAACGTCACTGTAGCTCTTAAAGTCGACTAGTCGACTAGTCGATGCAACCCCTACTTCATGCACTGTGACAGGTTTCCATGACTTGATGTGGCTGTGAGGCATGTGTTGGGTTACCCATGATATTGTTTGTTGTCTGCTCGACAATCCTCTGGATGAGCTCAGGTGTGAAGAACAGCTCTACAAAGTCCAGCGGCTCTTCAGACTGTAGTGCTGCCGCTGCTCCTTTGGGTCCCGGGGTTGCTGTGAATGAAAAGTCTCCAGGCTGCCGACCATCCAACTGCCTTGTCGCACGCCACGTCCTGTGAATTACAGAAGTATCTAATTCCACATCTTTTTTTCACATGCAGAAAAATATTTTTGTCCTCACCTCTCTCTGTGCCAGGAGAAGGAGAGTGTGACTCCCCTGGCATACCCAAAGCTTTACTGCCCCCACCTGTTGTTGGGGGTGGAGCTGGGCATCTCTCGACACTGCCATCCCCACTTTGCAGTTCCTGCAAGTTGTCAGCCCCACCATCATCAGATCTGGCATTGTCTGTGGATAATCAGTGACAGATAGATGGATGTACAGACAGACAGAGAGAGACTTCAGACCATGACAACTAGATCAGTCTTCTTCACCTCAGAGGACAAGTTGCTGAGTCCAGGTTCATGGTCACTGCCTGTGGTGAATCACGAGAGGACTGCTGGCCTCCAACAGAGAGAGACAGACACAGGTTTCAAGTTCAAATTGATGAAACCTTAAGCTGGAAGACTCACATACAGTCTATTTGTAATAAAATATCTAGATCTGTTGGTATCATTAGCAAGATTAAAAGTTTGGTTCACCAGAAGTGCCTATTAACCCTTTACTATAGCTTAATGTATCCTTATCTCATATATTGTAATGTGATTTGGGGAGCTACCTATCCCACTCACTTACACATGCTCTATATACTACAAAAAAAGTTCTGTAGAATTGCTACCAAGAGCAACCACCTTGAACCCTCTGCCCCTCTTTTCAAACAGCTTAATATCCTATCAATCTTTAATTTAAACATCTATCAAACTTGTATTTTCATTTATAAAAAATTTTACAAGCCTGTACCATGCTCCATGCCTTGTAAAAATTTCTTTCTGACTAATAGTGATGTACATAATATACAATACTAGACATGCAAATGACTTACACCTTCCAATGTTTCGTACCAAGCTTTGTCAATTTTCTGTTAGATATAAAGGGGCCCAGCTTTGGAACAGTCATATTCAAATTGCATTACAGTCCACCTCTCTGCAGAATTTCAAACAAAGGCTCCGGTCACATCTGATGAACCAAACTCATATCTGATTGAAATTGTCTATTCTCCTTCCATTATGCATTTGGCGGAGTATAAGTTGTTTTGGACTATGTGTAGCCTACATATTTCCATTATCGCCAGACACCCATATGCACGTGTCATGCATGCACACACTCACACACACAAACCCACAAAAATTTAGCTATGTCTTATATTGCGATTTTTGAATTATTTTTTTTCTCTTTTGTTTTTATTTTTACGTTTTGTTTGCTTTGACTATTGTTGTAGTCTTATCTTCTGTTTTTATGAGGTGAGATTTTCTTTATAAACCCCTCTGGGTTTTTTTAATCTCACCTGCACATTTGTTTTTGCTGTTTTTATACTGTTTCTGTCTCTTGTAAATTGTGCAAATAAATTAAATCCTTAAAAATCCTTTCCCATCAATAGGCTGTATACTTTCTCCTATTTACCTGACTAGGGTTGCAAAGGATGGAAAATTTCCAATAAATTAACGGTAAATTTCTGGAAACTTTCCATGGGAAATTAAGCTGGGGAATTTTGGAAATATTCCAAATTGGAAATTTTCCACGGGAATTATGGGAATTATGGGAATTTATGGGAATTATTGGGAATTTATGGGAATTTATGGGAATTTATGGGAATTAACTAGAAATTGGGGGTAATTGAAACAAACTGTATCAAAAAAAAATCTTGTCTTTAACGTTATTTTGTTATTATTTAGTGGTCGGGTCGCCCAGCATTTCTTAGTTTTGGTTTTGCGGATGCTGCCCTGTGGGTTATGGGAATAATGTCACCAAATCACCGTTTATGGTTCGTCTGTCTTGCGCCGGTCCAAGAATTTCACCGTGCACGGAGGCTCATTGGAAATGTAGTGTGAACACACTTTGCTTTCAAAAACTCCTGGTTGTCCCTTTAAATGAAAGGAGCCCTCCTATTGTGCTTTGGGCTCAAAAGTGTGGCCTCCAGGGTTCAAGGAATCATCTGTGCATGTGATGGAGGAATGCACAGTGCATGTAGGGGGCGTGGCCTAACAGCCCTGCAGGAAGCAGTGTGCATGGAATAGCAGAGATATTCAAGTTGCTTGCATTCAATCTGGTTGTTTTAGCCAAGATTATGCTACAATATATTTTCTCCAACTATATATAAGTTCCCTGTTAAGGGCCAACCTTCAATTTTGTAAATTTCCGATTTATTCCCGTTAATTCCCATATATTCCCGTTAATTCCCATAAATTTCCGTTAATTCCCATGGAAAGTTTCCAACTTCCAATCCCGTACGACCACGAGCGGAGTTGACCACCAGTTGCTGGGGGGAGTTGCTGTTCTGTAGGCTAACCCAATCTCAACGCTGATCTGAAATCTGATATTAGGGACATTGGGATTCCCTATTCTACAGATAGGTTTAAAACAGTTTTACATATCAGAGGACTGCCATATTCACACACAGGGTACATGAGAGTGTCTTAGGGTTGTTGGGTATACCGGTACTAGAGTGGTACCGGGGTACTGACGCATTTAAAACGGTACCATACTGCGCTTAGATGGGGCCGGTACTTTCATTTTGCGCCGCCGGCAGCGGTGACATCGCCGCGTAAAGTCGCTGCATTGTAATTTGAGCCGCGGCGAGCGAGTGAGCGAAAGCAGAAACGAAGCAAGGTGCTTTTTATTATTACCGTTACAGCGGCACTTGTCCATGTGCCTGTGTTTGTGTGTGTATCTGTGTGTGTGCGCCGCGCGCGCGAGAGAGACGGCTGCCACAGCCTCGTTAATAAGTTTGGTTTTTACCGCGGCTCACCACGGGCATGCTCTCTCTGTCTCTCTCTCTCTATGTATGTGTGTGTGAGTGAACACAGCGAAGGAGTGCTACGCAGAGATGAATTAACGGAACGATATTGCGTTGATGGGGGTGGGGGGAGCAGAATCAATTTGGTCTACATATGGGAAACAACAAGTGTGTGTGTTTGAGTAACATGAACGTTTGTGTTTCATTCTATAAACTACTGAAAACAATTTCTCCCAAAAATTACAACTGGTCAAAATGACAAAAAAAGATGCAGTGTTTTCAGACCTCAAATAATGCAAAGAAAACAAGTTGATATTCATTTTTAAACAGACCACTAATGTTTGAATTTAGGAAGAGTTCAGATTAATATAGATGGACATTTTAATCCTGCAGCAGTAGTGACTGTTTACTGATTTACTGATTATTTACTGATGCATATGTTATAGTTCTAAGATTTTCTATTAAAATAAAGCCAATAATGACATTTTTTGTGTTCTCTTTTTATGTGGAAAAGTACCGAAAAGTATCGAAAAACATGTTGGTACCGTGACAACACTAGAGTGTCTGTTATCATAATCTGTAAAAACAAAACAAAAAAAAACAGTTTTTACAAGTTAACTCGTCAATGGTCGTGAACGTCCGGCAGGCTGTGACGAGGTTTTTAACACCAGATCATGAACACAGGGAAATGGGTCCAAAAAGCAGCAACACTTAATGATGAAGGACAAACACATTCCTGCATTTTGACTAAAGAAATAATGTTTCCAGGAGTCCACAACTTTCTTCTATTGGCTGGTTTGCTGCTCCTCCGTGCCTTCTCTGGGGGGGGGTCCGCACAGCAGTATTTGTCCATATAATGGTTGTCAATGGATACCACTTTTCTTGGTCCAAAAAGACACACCAAAAAACATCCAAATACCTCCATACTGCTCGTCTGTAATGTCCCTCTGGTATTGAAGCCAGATGAGAAATTGTTCCAAAAAATGTTTTCAATAATTCTATATTTTAATCTTGTTTGTAGCAGAAACTCCCAGTGTCTCAGTTCACTGCTCTTCCTGGTCCGTCCAAATCTCGCGTGATTTGTACTGACGCTGGCACAAATTGCGCGAGATTTGGACGGACCAGGAAGAGCAGTGCAGTGCAGTAAAATATAGACTTATTTAATTTTTTTCGGAACAATTTCTCATGTGGGGGCCTCAATACAAGAGGGACATTACAGACGAGCAGTATGGAGGTGTTGAGTAGATGATGAGTGAAATGTGAATTCTGGGTAAAGTATTCCTTTAATATAAATACATTCTAAATGAGTTTCAACTGATTTTCTCCCTCCAGGTGAAGGTATTCCCGCCATCCTCTCTCCCTCTCCTGTCCCTCCTTCATCCTACTTCTCTTCCCTCCCCGCTCCCACTCTTCCTCTTCCTGTGATGCCAAGCTGTGGGTGAGTGTGTGTCCGTGACCAGACTGAAGCTGGGGAAGCTAAAGGTGGTGCGGCGGCAGCTGCTGCAAAGGTACGGAGGGAGCAGCCCACACCACTCATTTCCTCTCCTTTCTTATGCATGACAATGCTTGTGTTATTGGTTGCCATGGAAGCAGCAATAGAAAGTACATACTGTATATAGTAAGCAGCAGGACGTCTGGTAGTGAGCGTTATTTAAAATGGACTACCATCAGTAGAAAATAAAACAGACAATACTTTTCATTACATCTGACTAGGGTTGCAAAGGATGGAAAATTTCCAATAAATTAACGGTAAATTTCTGGAAACTTTCCATGGGAAATTAAGCTGGGGAATTTTGGAAATTTTCCACTGGAATTATGGGAATTATTGGAATTTACGGGAATTATTGGGAATTTATGGGAATTATGGGAATTTATGGGAATTATTGGGAATTTATGGGAATTATTGGGAATTTATGGGAATTAACTAGAAATTGGGGGTCATTGAAACAAACTGTATCAAAAAAAAATCTTGTCTTTAACGTTATTTTGTTATTATTTAGTGGTCGGGTCGCCCAGCATTTCTTAGTTTTGGTTTTGCGGATGCTGCCCTGTGGGTTATGGGAATAATGTCACCAAATCACCGTTTATGGTTCGTCTGTCTTGCGCCGGTCCAAGAATTTCACCGTGCACGGAGGCTCATGGGAAATGTAGTGTGAACACACTTTGCTTTCAAAAACTCCTGGTTGTCCCTTTAAATGAAAGGAGCCCTCCTATTGTGCTGTGGGCTCAAAAGTGTGGCCTCCAGGGTTCAAGGAATCATGTGCATGTGATGGAGGAATGCACAGTGCATGTAGGGGGCGTGGCCTAACAGCCCTGCAGGAAGCAGTGTGCATGGAATAGCAGAGATATTCAAGTTGCTTGCATTCAATCTGGTTGTTTTAGCCAAGATGATGCTACAATATATTTTCTCCAACTATATTTAAGTTCCCTGTTAAGGGCCAACCTTCAATTTTGTAAATTTCCGATTAATTCCCGTTAATTCCCATAAATTCCCGTTAATTCCCATGGAAAGTTTCCAACTTTGAAAATTCCCGGAATTTTGCAACCCTACATCTGACTGAGTTAAATGTTTGCCAAACTATGGGCAGACACTTGTGCCAGTAGAAATTGAATTTGAATAATTGATATTTGAATTTGAATTGCTGAACTTGAATAATTAAATGAATCACATCATTTGAAATTGTATTGTTTAATTTGAATCATTGCATTGAAAAACTGTATCTGAATAGTATCATTTGAAATTGAAATTCAATGAATTTTTTTTGTGGTCAATTATTTATTGGTTTTTTAACAGACAACTAGTAAAACATGAAAAGTAATATAAATAAAATAAAATAAAACAAATAAAGAAAAAAAAACCCTAAGAGAAAAAAACAAACAAGACTACAACAACACAGAAAAACAAAATCAATAATATCCCAAAATTCAATGAAATTTGATCCTCACTGAAAATCCAACTCTCTCACAATTCAAATTCAATTTGACTACCCTCGGAGCTCGTAGAGAGCGTAACCGTGGGTAACGGGTTCAACTCTACATTGTTGTTGTTCCAGTGATTCCATAAGCCGCCGGCCGGCTGGGGCCTTCTGTGTGCAGTTTGCATGTTCTCCCCGTCCATTCTGTCCGGCTTCCTCCCACAGTCCAAAAGACATGCAGGTTAGGTGAATTGGCCATTCTAAATTGTCCATGTCCATTGTCCAAATTGTGAATGAGGGTCTGAGGTCGGCTACCAAATCTCCGTTTTTCTCTGTTTACATGCAAACGTGAAAACTGAGTTTTCCAAAATCTCCACTCTGGCCGGAGTTTTTAAAAAGCATCGTTTTCAGGGGCGAATTCTCCGTTTGCGTGTAAACGGAGGGTGCAAACGATGGCTCCATTTTTAAAAATAACCGGGTACGTGTAAACGGGGCCTGAAACACTGATACCTCTTTTCCACCAAACTGGTTCTGGTGCTGGTTCGGTTCTGGTGCTGGTTCGGTGCTCAACCCGGTCCGACCTGCGGGTGTTAAACACCGGACCCGACGTGGAAACACAGACTAGGCTTTTAATTAACGATAACTGTAAACCATGCTGGGCAAAAAAGGAGGAAAAAGCGCCGTCTTAATTAATCGCCACGACCGCGGCAACTACGTTTTGACGGCGATATGTTTTGATACGAGCGACCGTTAGCTGCTGTTAGCTCAGCGACTGTTAGCTGCTGTTAGCTCAGCGACCGTTAGCTGCTGTTAGCTCAGCGACTGTTAGCTGCTGTTAGCTCAGCTAATTAGCTTCACCTGTGTTTACATCGATAAACAAGCTTAATACATAGCGATAACGTGTCTGTATCTCTTAGCGCTGGTCTTGTTGCCGCTGCCAGCCCCTGGAAGAACCAGTTCTTAGCTCAGGCCCAGCAAGAAGTTGGTGCTGGTCTGGAACCAGTTTTAAGAACCAAGAACCGGTGCTTAGGCAGTGGAAAAGCAAAGAACCGGTGCTAAGCAGGCACTGGCTCCGAACCAGCACCGGAACCAGTTTGGTGGAAAAGGGGTAATAGTGAGGTTACATTTTTTCTTCGTCCACTGTGAATTTCAAACCGAGTGCTCCAGTTCCAGTTTTGCTGCAGCCTCCACGGAGCTTTGATAAGTCCACTACACTCTTTATCCATAGACATTTTCCCACTAAAATTAGCAGGTCGACGCAGGTTTTTTAAACACGGGGCGGGTCGACTGGAGCATCAGGAGTATAAACCAGTCGCAACACTCTCATCCGCGGTGCGAGAAACACCGTTGTCATGCCACAGCCGCTCGCCGCAGAGCGTGAGGTCCATCCGCCGAGGAAGACCAGTGTTGGCCCGGATCTGGCGTCCCCACTGCAAGCCGATCGGAGCCGAGCCGATTGAAGGCGATTTTAACGGGGAAATTCCACTGACTGCGGAACGGCTGCAGATCGGCTCCGCTACGGCGACGGAGCCGATACCTTTTAATTCTAATCAGTGTGTGAGGGTCCACCGACTCCGGGTCCGCTGCCTTGTGGCTCCGCAACAGCACCGGCATCCAGCAGCCCTCCGCCACACATACTTAGAGCTTCTGTTTTTGCCGGACGCCGGAGCACGGCGCATCAATCAGCACAATACAAAATAGAAAATAAAAGTCCAGGGCCCTCATTTATCAACTGTGCGTAGAAAAGGTTCTAAATTCTGTCGTACGAATGAAATTCATGTGCGTAAGTACAAAAAAATTCATATTTATCAAATGTGCGTACACCGTTCGTACGCACACTAGTAAGTAATCAGTGATGATAAATCCCACCTGTTCCTAACTACCATGGTTAGGGTCATTTGCATTTGGAAACGCCTACAATTGACCATGTATGGTAGCAACAATCCCTTTAATAAGGCGTGAATGGATTTTTCCCCCACACCAAAATCATGGAAAAGAAGGCGGAGAAGAGGAGTTTCTCTGATACCGAGATTGAGGTACTTGTAGGAGAAGTTGAATCAACCCAAAAAATACTGTTTGGACACTAAATGCAGGTGTGACCAAGAAAAAATGCTGCGTAGGAGAAAGTAACAACTGATTCTGTTGGGTCAGAGGAAAGATCACTGAGAAATAAAAAATAAAAAAGCTGTCTTTTATATGAAGGTAGATTTGTGTCTTTATTCTTCAATCAAAAAATATATTTTCAATAAAAAAACTTCAATAAGAAAACCTTTTCAATCAAAGAAAAAAAAAGTGTTTTTTTTAATTGAAAATATATATTTTTTTATTGAAGATTTTTTTTTATTGAATAATAATGACACAAATCTACCTGCATACCTTTACAGTTTGTCACACCAATCCTTCAAAATGTCTGCTAAATTACCAATTGAGAAGTTTTTTTAATTAAGAAACAGGTGTGAAGTTTGAGATTGTTGAACACTGTGAGTCCTCCACTGGGTTCTATTTGTAGTTCCACTGTTCTACCACTAGATTCTGTGCACAACTCTGACCATGCGTACACACGTACGCATGGTCAGAGTTGTGCTTAAATTTACGCACGTTCCTAAGCACAAGTACAAGTTGATAAATTCCATACTTTGCGTGGGAATGTTCGTACGCACTCATTACGCACGGTTGATAAATGAGGGCCCTGGAGTGTAAAGTACATGACTCAGTGTTTTTTCTATAGATCTCACTTCAAGCAGAGACTTGTCTACTCATGTTGATGAGTTTGGTTGATTTCAGATATGAACACCAGCCATTTGTCTCCTGTCTGGCCGGCCTCTATGGTTGCCAATGGAGACGATACCAAAGAGCCAGGGCACAACCAGGAGAGTGCTGCTGCAGCAAGGTACACACACACACACACACACACACACACACACACACACACACACACACACACACACACACACACACACACACACACACACAGAGCTCCATCTATCTAATAAAGGTGTTGTTTGCCTGATGAGCAGTCAGTATTGCTTCCCCAGACACTTTCCTTGGTCCAGTCTGCTGAGCCCAGTGTTCTGTTACTGCTTCAGCCCAGACCATCCATCAGCACGGTATCACATATACTTCCATATGCAGTATGGAATATGGATCTCTCAGATGGTTTTCACACCCTAGTAACCCATACGCTGTAGGGGTGTGTACTGGCAAGAATCTGGCGATACGATATGTATCACGATACAGGGGCAGCGATACGATATATTGCGATACTGTAGGAACAGCGATATATTGCGTTTCTTTGAAAGAATGTATTTGTAAGAAAATTGTAGCACATAGCACACACATGCTGTTACATGCTTAACATCAGCTTGCTGAAGAAATACAAGCATTGGCAGGAATTTTGCATGAAGAAATGAAAAAAGTAAGACTAAGTAGTGCTTATTCCCCCCTTGTGTTTTTGTATTTCTGTACATGTTTTATTAAAAAATAAAGTAAAAAAAAAAAATCGATACGGAAAACCGAATATCGATACCGTATCGTGAAAAAAATATCGCGATATTTAAGTGTATCGATTTTTCTTACACCCCTAATACGCTGGTGTATTTTTTATTTATTTATGCGGTGCACATGCCTCAGCAAGTTGTTCAGTATCAGACAGCATTATGCTCTTAAGGGATAGTTCACCCTAGAATAAAGTTTTGCTCATTATCTCCTCCCCCTCATGTGGACTAAGGGCTGGGAAGTTTCAGAGTCCTCCGTCCCTTCTCTGAGTTACAGGGTCTCGACGTAGCAGTGCATGTCCATGTAACGGTTACAAATGGACACCAGAGGTCTTCGTAAAAAAACACACACCAAAAAACATCCAAATACCTCCATGCTGCTCTATGTAATGTCCGTCTTTACTGAAGCCCGGAGATGCGGAATTGTCCCAAAAAAAAAAAAATCCATATGTCAAGCTTGTTTGTAGCATTAGCTCCCAGTGTCTGTTGGTGTCTTGTCGGTGTAAGCTATTTTCAGTACGGCGGAGCAGAGCAGCACGCTGCTCAGAGCTACGCTATGGAGGCTAAGGGAATTTCTTGGTTTCCCTCATCAAACTCATCAAATACACAACCCAGCAACTCAAAAGCACTGTTGTGGACAAGTTGTGAGCTGCAGAACCACCACGCTATGAGATAATAACGGAACGATACGAAACGGAGCCGTTTTCGAGGTAAATACAGGGTAAATGCGGAGACTGCTTGCTGAAAAACTGTCCCTGAACGCAACGCGCATCAGCGGTTTTGCATGAATTTACCTCGAAAACGGCTCCGTCTCGTAACGTTCCGTCATTATCTCATAGCGTGGTGGTTGTGCAGCTCACAACGTGTCCACAACAGCGCTTTTGAGTTGCTGGGTTGTGTATTTGATGAGTTTGATGAGGGAAACCAAGAAATTCCCTTAGCCTCCATAGCGTAGCTCTGAGCAGCCTGCTGCTGCGCTCTGCTGTACTGAAAATAGCTTACACCTACAATTAAAGGTAACGAACCTACTGCTATGACTATAGCGATTATGGCAATGGGCCAATTTGCCAAAATGTTGAACTATCCCTTTAAAGCAGACCAACAGCTCTGGTGTGAAAGCGACGTCGGATTGTGCTATTTGAAGCATAGATGTAGACACATGGCAAGAGCCTTCTTCACTGTAATAGAATACCACTATCTTTTCAACCTTGTAGTATAGCAGTTCTGTATGTATATATAGTAGTATATAGTATACAGTCCTCCTCTTCCGCTGGTGAGCCATTGACCGGGACTTGTGTGTGAATTCCAGGTGGAGTGTGGGAGTTTTGTCCTCCTGATCCTCACCTTCTTCCTGAGTTTTCTGTTCCTCTATTTCTGGACTGAAGCTCAGAACGACTACAATGACTTTGACTGGTGGGTTTCATACACAGTAAATACTGTTCCAATGTGTTGAAAAAACCTGTGGATGAAAGACATAGAACAAGGGGATGAATGAACGGGACCAACCCATGATTTAATGCTGATTCACCTGGTTGAACTTGCAGCCTGGGATGTGATGGCTGATGACTGCTTTTCATCTGACTCCTCCAGGTTTAACTTTGGGACCCTTGGCTTCTGGTTTCCCTGGTCTCTGGTCCTGCTGGTTGTTGCTGCTTCTCTCTTCACATACATCGCCCTGCTACTGGTAGGTACATCTCTGCTCTGCCGGTTCTTCACCATTCAATGACATCATCGTTTCAGAAAAAATCCGTATTGACCGTCCAGACGAAAACGCTGGGGCGGCGTGTTCAGATTTTCCCACTCTGGGACCCGTTGTCAAAAAATACCGTTCTCACCCCCGAAAACGTCACATCCGTGTGGACGCGAGGCCGATCCGATAAAGTATTTATCCGGATTTTTTTTAAAAAGGATTTGACTGGACGGGACCTTAGGAGCGTGTTTGCATGATGACAAAGTTTTATGTGAGACTCAATGCACAATACTTCTATTTATACTAATACCCAGGGGGCAAAGCAAAAAAACAGACACGGAGCGTTGTAAAAGGTTGTCCACCAGAAATGATATCTAGGACCTTCAAGGATTAAAACCTGGGTGGACAACCCGGTCAAGGATGTCCAGGAAAATGCGGGTTCAAAACCCTCTTCTTGTGGTCATTTTGCTGAGAAAGTATGTAAATGCAAATACTTTAGGTACTACAATGGCAGTTTAATGAGTCATACAACTATAACATTTGGATGAGACAAGTATCTTGACACATTCCTGGGAAAATAAAACTTTAAAAGATTCTGTATTTTTGATATTGCAACTTGATTTTAAGATATCACCCTCAACATCCCAAAAAGAGCAAAAAAAGGATTGACAAATTCTCATGAAAATTATTATTTTTCAGCACTTTATGGAGAACATCTATACCTAACAATATGGGATAGAAAATGTCTTTAGTTCATAAGAGTTCAATTTGAGTCCAAGCTAGCCTTTCTATTAGCTACTGGAAAGTTACAGACTGTCTCCAAACAATGCAACACCTTTAGTGAAAACCTCCATGTTAACTGGCCTCATTAGAATAGAATGGTATTTCTGGATCTCCCCAAAATGAACAGATACCAAGAGAAGAATTCGTTGGCCACAGCAAGTGGGGGTTTTGAGATAGAAAGGCTACTTGGACTCAAATTGTGGGTTTTATGAATTAAAGAGATTTTTATCTATGTGTTCAAAGAAATAGATGTTCTCCATTGATGAAAAATAATATTTTTAATGCAGAATTTGTAGTTTTTTTGGGCAGCTTTTGGGAGGTTTGAGGGTGATAGGTTAAGATGACTTGTCAACAAACATCAGAATCTTTTTTTCTTCCATTATTACAGATCAAGATACTCTCTGTTAACAAATGTTATAGTTGTATGACCAAGGATTGATTTGGGGGACCCCTAAATATTTGGATTCCCATCTTTGACCCAGCAAAAAATGACCTCAAGAATCCGGGTTTTGGACCCCGATCCGATAAAGTATTTGCAGCTAGTTGACCAGGTTGTCCACCAGGTTTTAATCCTTGAAGGTCCTAGATATCATTTCTGGTGGACAACCTTTTACAACGCTCCGTGTCGGTTTTCCAAAAAAATGGGACTTTGCCCCCTAGGTATAATATTATATTATATTATAATACACAACAATACCAGATAAATGGATGATACATCAGTATCAGTATAGTTTACTTTCTAGTTTTCTAAAATATGTGAAGATATTTTTGATTTTGTGCTCTGGCGATAAGTAAAAAAAAGTTTGCTTGAAAATGTGTCAAAAGTCATTTTCATTGTGAGTTGATTAGTAAAGGAGAGTGAGTTGAATATCTCTGAATATCTCTCCTCAGGTGCTAGCAGTGTGTCTGCTGTCTGAGGGTCAGAGGCTTTACCTCCACTGGAGTCACAAGGTACACAGACGCACACACGCTCACACAGGAAGAATCAAAACACACAACACTGACTGTTTCTATTTTGCCCCTTGTGTCAGACTGGCATCGTGGTGACTTTGGTGTTCTCCGTCACAGCCACTGCCATCCTGTCAGACCTCTGGAGCAAAGAATGGAAGACTCTCTTCCTCTCTCTGCAGGTTTGACAACTCTCACACAACAACAGACTCACTAGCAGCCAGCTCTCCTGTGGGTCAACACCTCGTCTGAGGTTGTGGGCCACTGTCACCTGGATTAAAGGACATTACGAGGTTTGACCCACATGAGCGCTGGCTGTTAGTGCTTTCTCTGAGCCTCTACAGTTTTGAAATCGATATTGAGTGCGCTCACTATTTCTTCAAACTTGTAAACTCTCACACAATGGCCAATCACAGGAGAGAGTTACAGAATGAGTCATTTTAAGCCAAAAAAGGGGTTTACAATTGCAACAGAAGCAAACTCAACTGGTTTAGTATCCTCAACATGACCTGAATGAGGGGAAAAGCCCTGAAGAATCCTATTAGGGGAAAGTTTAGAAAAAGACCCAAATATAGTCCATTCATGAATGGACTATATTTGGTTCTTTCCGTATGAATACGCCGAGTCATTATTTTTCTCACGTGAATAGGGTCAAATTTTTAACCTTTAGATATCTCCATGAAAATGACTGAGTTGATTACTTAAAGGGATAGTTCAACATTTTGGCAAATTGGCCCATTGCCATAATCGCTATAGTCATAGCAGTAGTTTGTTACCTTTAATTGTAGGTGTAAGCTATTTTCAGTACGGTGGAACGCAGCAGCAGGCTGTTCAGAGCTACGCTATGGAGGCTAAGGGAATTTCTTGGTTTCCCTCATTAAACTCATCAAATACAACATCCCAAAACAGCGCTTTTGTAGACAAGTTGTGAGCTGCACAACCACCACGCTATGAGATTCTGTTTAACGATACGAAACGGAGCCGTTTTCGAGGTAAATACAGGGTTTCGGAGACTGCTTGCTGAAAAACTGCCCCTGAACGCACCGCGCATCTGCGGTTTTGAATGAATTTACCTCGTCTCTAAAACGGTTCCGATATTTCATGTTTTGCAACGATGCATTACTCATCTTCAGCGTGGTTTTGTGCAGATCAACTTTAATCATAATTTCTGGCCTTTTCAAAAGCGCTGTGGAAGTTTTGGGATTTTGTTTTGATGAGTTTGATGAGGGAAAAAAGATTTTCTATGGGTTTAGCCTCCATCAGCTGATAATCTGAAAGCTAGAACGGCTCTGCTCCGCCGTACTGAAAATAGCTTACACCTATAGCGATTATGGCAATGGGCAATTTGCCAAAATGTTGAACTATCCCTTTAAGACAAACAAAAAATGTATTACACGTTTTTTTAAATTCTTTGTTAGCATGAGCAAATTTGCATAAATTTCACCGTTTTGACGGCACATGTATATATAAAGGTGCTGTGGTGGAACCAGCATGAAAAATCCTGAATGTTACCACACAGAGGACAGTTTTTCATCAACAGTCTCTGTGTTTCCCTCTAAAACAACTCTGTGTGGTAACGTTGTGTTATTATCTCATAGCGTGGTGAATGTGCAGGTCACAACTTGTCCACCAGAGCGTTGTGGAGTTGTTGGATTGTGTATTTGATGAGTTTGATGAGGGAAACCAAGAAATCTCCGTAGCGTAGCTCTGAGCAGCTCATGGCTCTGCTCCACCGTTCTAAAAATAGCTTGCACCGACAATTAAAGGTAACGAACCTACTGCTATGACTATAGGGATTATGGCAATGGGCCAGTTTGCCAAATGTTGAACTATCCCTTTAATGGAAGGATATATATAAGGAGGGATGTGATTGCTTTTACAGTTTGAGCACTTGACACTAGTGGTACTCTAAATATTTTAGATAATATTTCATAAACTGGTTGCTGACATTTTGGTGTATCCCTTATTTTTCTACTTCCACTTCTTCTTTATCTTCAGGTGACGGCACCGTTCCTCCATGTCGCTGCTGTCTCACTAATGGCAGTCCTCTCCTGGCCCATAGCACTACACTTCTTCCGCATGAACAAGAAAGGTTAGCAAGCTGATGAGTGTGAATGTCTGTCAGCTTTGAAACCCAGAAATACAGTCTCTATTAGCAAACAGCACATTCTGTTGAAGAGCTCCACCCCCACCACATCTCTCACCATCCCAGAATATTCAAGAGGCAAAACCCACACAGCAGCTCTAAGTAGGGACAGCTACTTCCTCTTTTATATTATTGAGGCTATAGTCGGGTGCATTTATGAAAAAAAAGCACCTAATCGTAAAAAAATTCTGACAAAAGGTTTCTCAGTTGTTTTTTATAGTATTAGATGTCCTTAATAACATACTAAAAGTTTACCAAAGTTTGACCACTGGAAAGGTGTCATTTTCAGGATGGCGTCCTAATGTAAATGTAATGGGTTGAAAGCCTGGAGAGACGCTCCAGATGAATAGGGTAAAATTTTTACCTAACAGGTATCACCATGAAACTTCACAAGTTTATCACTTACATTAAGACAAATATTTTTTGTATTACAAGTTTTGTCAAATTTTATGTTTAAATATGTAAATGAGGCAAAAACTAATTAAATATATGCTAAATTGCATACTTTTCCAGAACTTTTCCAGATCCACTTCAGCAGCACTTACACACACCAAACCTTCCAGTTTGATCATTTTCCATATTCTGAAGGTTTTTACAGAGGGGATTGTTGATATATCATTCACAGCCTGATTTATACAATATTTGAGTCCTGAAAACATGGCGAAATTTGATTTATTTAGGGCTGGTGACAGTATTTTCTCATTTACAAAGTGATAAAAAGAGATATCCAAAATCTCCTCAGTAAGACCTTCTTACTCTTATGTGTTCTAATGTGTCAACAAAATAAAACATTAAATTTTTGGATCTGAAAAAGTATACAATTTAGCGCATATTTAATTAGTTTTTGCCTCATTTACATATTTAAACATAAAATTTGACAAAACTTGTAATACAAAAAATATTTGTCTTAATGTAAGTGATAAACTTGGGAAGTTTCATGGTGATACCTGTAAGTTAAAATTTTTACCCTATTCACCTGGAGCGTCTCTCTGGGCTTTATGACACAAACGGGAGCTCCAACTGCACCTGAACACACTGAGCACGGCAGCTGGGTCTCGCAAGATCTAGTTTTACAAACATGTGGGCTTGCTTGAAGTAAATAAACTTCTAGGGCTTACATGTGGGTCTCTTTTGCTGTTGTGTTTTCTCTTTTGCCGTTGTGTTTTCTGATTTGCTGTTGTGATTTGCACCTCAGGGCCACCGTAGTATGCATATGCACATGTGTCTTTGTGTGTGTGTGTGTGTGTGTGCTCTTCAGTGCGTCAGGTGGCTGTGTTGGGCCTCTACCTGTCCGTGCTGTTCTCTCTGTACCTGGTGCCTCTGGGAATGTACTCACCTTGCATTAAAGAAGCAGGAACGCTGGGAGCAGCTCCGACACTGATTGGACACAGAGGAGCACCCATGGTAAGACTGTTTCTCTACTAACATCAACCATCGGTGTGATCTGGAGATGTGACAGTGTGAGTATGTGTGGTTGTGTTTGTGTGCGTACCTTTTCAGTAGACCTATAGTAATGCTCTCTGTCGTTGTGTGTGTGTTTTGTAGCTCGCCCCAGAGAACACTGTCATGTCCTTTGAGAAAGCGGTGGAAGCTGGAGGAGTAGGACTGGAAACAGACGTCACTATCAGGTCTTTATCATCTCACTGCACTGGCCACATGTTTTCAGAGAAGCAGCCAATCGACAGTCTGCACCTGCTTGCTACTTGTACCAATCAGAAACTACTAGCATTCTAATCCAGTTAGCTGTTAGCCTTTAGTTTCCATTAGCTCAATCCTGGTGGTTAACACACTGAAAATAAAGGGATTAGCCAGGAATCAGCATCCAGATTAAGACGCTGCTGCTGCATGGCTCAACAACAAGTGGCTGTTTATGTAAGAATGACATGTTAATAGTGTGTCAGCATGCGAGTGTATTTATGGGCATCTACATAAGTGATATCACTTGTATGATTATATTAGTAGTATACTTGAAGTTCATTTTATTAAGTATGCTTGAGTATAAGTACTGTATAGCAAGTATGACTATGGACCATGTACTTGTAGCGTACTAGAAAATATACTAATTTAATACTTCTTTGGACTACTTTATAGGTCATTTGAGGTTTACAAAAGTATACTTTCAAGTATACAACAAGTACACTCATATATATACTACTAGTGTACTTAGTATTAAGGGTGGGTACAGCAAAGAATCACACGTCTTCACCTGCAAATGTAGCCAAGTGACTATACATACTCAGTGTGTTGTAACATTCCCTTAGCAAAAAGTAGAATACTTGAAGTTCATTTTATTAAGTATGCTTGAGTATAAGTATAGCAAGTATACTATGGATCATGTACTTGTAGCGTACTAGAAAATATACTAATTTAATACTTCTTTGGACTACTTTATAGGTCATTCGAGGTTTACAAAAGTATACTTTCAAGTATACAACAAGTACACTCATATATATACTACTAGTGTACTTAGTATTAAGGGTGGGTACAGCAAAGAATCACACGTCTTCACCTGCAAATGTAGCCAAGTGACTATATATACTCAGTGTGTTGTAACATTCCCTTAGCAAAAGGTAGAATACTTGAAGTTCATTTTATTAAGTATGCTTAAGTATAAGTATAGCAAGTATACTATGGACCATGTACTTGTAGCGTACTAGAAAATATACTAATTTAATACTTCTTTGGACTACTTTATTGGTCATTTGAGGTTTACAAAAGTATACAACAAGTACACTCATATATATACTACTAGTGTACTTAGTATTAAGGGTGGGTACAGCAAAGAATCACACGTCTTCACCTGCAAATGGAGCCAAGTGACTATATATACTCAGTGTGTTGTAACATTCCCTTAGCAAAAAGTAGAATACTTGAAGTTCATTTTATTAAGTATGCTTAAGTATAAGTATAGCAAGTATACTATGGACCATGTACTTGTAGCGTACTAGAAAATATACAAATTTAATACTTCTTTGGACTACTTTATAGGTCATTTGAGGTTTACAAAAGTATACTTTCAAGTATACAACAAGTACACTCATATATATACTACTAGTGTACTTAGTATTAAGGGTGGGTACAGCAAAGAATCACACGTCTTCACCTGCAAATGTAGCCAAGTGACTATATATACTCAGTGTGTTGTAACATTCCCTTAGCAAAAAGTAGAATACTTGAAGTTCATTTTATTAAGTATGCTTGAGTATAAGTATAGCAAGTATACTATGGACCATGTACTTGTAGCGTACTAGAAAATATACTAATTTAATACTTCTTTGGACTACTTTATAGGTCATTTGAGGTTTACAAAAGTATACTTTCAAGTATACAACAAGTACACTCATATATACTATATACTACTAGTGTACTTAGTATTAAGGGTGGGTACAGCAAAGAATCACACGTCTTCACCTGCAAATGGAGCCAAGTGACTATATATACTCAGTGTGTTGTAACATTCCCTTAGCAAAAAGTAGAATACTTGAAGTTCATTTTATTAAGTATGCTTAAGTATAAGTATAGCAAGTATACTATGGACCATGTACTTGTAGCGTACTAGAAAATATACTAATTTAATACTTCTTTGGACTACTTTATTGGTCATTTGAGGTTTACAAAAGTATACAACAAGTACACTCATATATATACTACTAGTGTACTTAGTATTAAGGGTGGGTACAGCAAAGAATCACACGTCTTCACCTGCAAATGGAGCCAAGTGACTATATATACTCAGTGTGTTGTAACATTCCCTTAGCAAAAAGTAGAATACTTGAAGTTCATTTTATTAAGTATGCTTAAGTATAAGTATAGCAAGTATACTATGGACCATGTACTTGTAGCGTACTAGAAAATATACTAATTTAATACTTCTTTGGACTACTTTATAGGTCATTTGAGGTTTACAAAAGTATACTTTCAAGTATACAACAAGTACACTCATATATATACTACTAGTGTACTTAGTATTAAGGGTGGGTACAGCAAAGAATCACACGTCTTCACCTGCAAATGTAGCCAAGTGACTATATATACTCAGTTTGTTGTAACATTCCCTTAGCAAAAAGTAGAATACTTGAAGTTCATTTTATTAAGTATGCTTAAGTATAAGTATAGCAAGTATACTATGGACCATGTACTTGTAGCGTACTAGAAAATATACTAATTTAATACTTCTTTGGACTACTTTATTGGTCATTTGAGGTTTACAAAAGTATACAACAAGTACACTCATATATATACTACTAGTGTACTTAGTATTAAGGGTGGGTACAGCAAAGAATCACACGTCTTCACCTGCAAATGTAGCCAAGTGTCTATATATACTCAGTGTGTTGTAACATTCCCTTAGCAAAAAGTAGAATACTTGAAGTTCATTTTATTAAGTATGCTATAAGTATAGCAAGTATACTATGGATCATGTACTTGTAGCATATAAGAAAGTATACTAATTTAAAGCAACATTGCAGAGTTTCAGCTCAGTGCTCCCACCATCTGGTTGAAAAGCGCTCTCTTCTGGGGGAGAAAACGAAACTTAACGAAAACGAAGCTAATCAGCCGGCGCATCTAGCGTTGATTGCCATTAATAAACCACAGTAGGGGGTGGGCGGGGAGGGTTTGGGGGGGCGACCGGAGGGGAACCGTAAGTTTCGCTTTTACCCACCTCCTCTCTCCTCGACCACTGCACTGAGTCTGGAAACATTATTTTAAGGCCGAAAAAACTCCGAAAAACGCAATGTTACTTTAACACTTCTTTTGGACTAAAATTGGAACTTTTTAAGTTTATAAAAGTTTACTTTATAGGTCATTTGAAGTTTACAAAAGTATACTTTAAAGTATACAACAAGTACACTCATCTTTACTACTACTACTACTAGTCTACTAAGTATTAGGGGTGGGTGCAATTCATTGATGTGGCGATGCATCGCAATGCGTCACGTGATGATTTGGCGTCAATTAAGACCGGAATAAAAAACACATAACCGGAACCTTAGCGACCTACACTTAATACTAAAGCTTATACTGTAAGCTAAGTATTAATGTACTTAGTCCTAGACTTTCTTTATACTTTTCAGTATAAGCCAAGTATACTTCACTATACTTTTCTTAAGTATATAAAATATAGTTTATAAAAAGTACACTTCCAAATATACTGCCTCAGTTTTAGTATAAAATGAGTGTACTTGTAGTACACTTCAATAAACTACTTGTTGCAAAGGGAGAAGTCACAGGCTGACTGACACATTTTGCTTATACGTGTGTGTGTGTGTGCGTGTGCGCTCATTAGTAAAACAGATGACTTGATTAAAACTGGACTTTGTCTTTGTGTGACCTGCTGTAGTTACGACGGCGTTCCCTTCCTGTTGCACGACTCCACTCTGAAAAGAACCACAAACGTTGCTGAGGTTTTCCCAAACCGAACACACCTGGATGCCTCCATGTTCACCTGGTCCGAGCTCCAGCAGCTGGATGCTGGCAGCTGGTTCCTCCTGGTGAGACAAAAGCACTAACACAATTTGCAGTCGTGTCACGATAAGCTTGGTTTACTTAAAAGGCTTCATGTCTTAATATGAATTTTCAAAATGGGTAAAAATGTGTGCTGTGTCTCTTCCAGAGGGATCCTTTTGGTACGGTGTCATCCCTGTCTGAGCCGGAGCGCCTGCAGGCCCAGAACCAGTCTGTTCCCTCCCTGGCCCAGTTTCTGGAGGTAGCAGCCCGAAGTGGCAGACTAGTGCTTTTTGACCTGCGTAGGCCACCGTATGGACATCCTTACAGCCAGTCATATATCAACACCACACTGCAGGTGGTGCAAGCCCATATTAACTCCTCCCAGGTAACTGGACACTAAGGTGTTACAGTGATGACTGAGTATTTCATTATAAATGGCTGACCATGTATTTGCTGTATGTGTGTGTGTGTGTGTGTAGGTGCTGTGGCTTCCCTCTGAGGACAGGGACCTGGTCCAGGCTGTGGAGCCAGAGCTGCAGCAGACCTCAGGAGAAAAGGCTTCTATTCAGGAGCTGACAGACAGCCGCATCAGCAGACTCAACCTGCACTATAGCACCATGTCACAACAACAGATCAGGTGCAGACATCCCACCGTTTTGACAACACACGTATAAATAAAGGTGCTGTGGTGGTACCAGCATGAACACTGGAATGAGTTGACGACAAGCAACCACTTTAAATTTCAAAATGACTGTAATTTTTCAAGATAGCCGCATCCTTAGAGCAGGTAGGACGTGCTCCGCCTCCTAGCTTAAGGAGAAGGACACGTATCTTTTGATGGTTGTTTTGATCCAACAGTTCTTTAAAAAATACTTGGTATTTTCACCTTTAATGATAGAAAGAGAGATATTTGTGAAGGGGGTCGGAGAGATGGAAGGACGTGAACTGGATTTGAATCCATGGCTGCGGGAAGCTCTGGTTTTCCATGGTAGCCTAGCGCCTAGCTCATTAAAGGAGTCATAACCTGGTTTTTTACGTATCCAGCCCCCCTTGGATCGCTTTGGATCAATTCGTAAAACTTATTAGAAAAAAAAAAAAAAATGTAATCAAACATTGAGCTTGTTCTTTTTTCAGGTAAAACCGACTTTATCACGCGAGATTACGCGAGGTTTTGACTGGTCCGGATGTGCATTGTATAATATGTAAATCTCTGGGCAGCGTTGATTCGCCGCAGGAAGGACGTTGCTAACGGGGGCCTTGCCTGCATGCAGACTCCAAAACATAAACAGCCCCCTGGAGCGGACGGGCCGGGGTTGGGTGGTGAAAGAGGCAAGTAGCCTCCACGGTGAGGTCACCGTAGGAGCAGAATCAAAATCTCCTGCTTTAGGAAGGCACACCATTGTGTGCTATTCCTGTTCGGAAAAAGAGCCGAAGCGAAAAAACGACGCCACTTTCAAACTCCAGCTTTTCAGGCAAGTTTCAACTGAGGTCAAACACCAATATGCATGTTTTAACAAGACAAAATGCGATTTCCGGGTGATGACTCCTTTAAAGCTACAGTTGGTAAGTTAATGAAAGAGAAAGTAAACTCAGGTCCCTTTATGAACCTCTGGAGTCGACTCATTCCAAATGTACATCTGAACATCTCCCCCCCCCCCCCCCCCCCCCAAACGGCTCTTTTAATGCTAAAGCTTGCCGACCCCTGGTTTAAGTGTATGTGAAAGTCCGAACAAAGTAGATGAAAACACCAAATACAGTAGCTACAATAAAACATGTACATCAGAGCAGCTTTTGATAAAGCAGATAAACTGCTGCACGCTTTGCTCTGGAAGTAGTTTAGGGGTGAATTTGAGCATCATAGAGGTTATAATTAACCACCACACAGTATACGTAGATTATAGATCTCCAGGTTGTATAATCCACTGCTTCTCAACGTGGGGTCCACGTTACCACTTTTTTCTAGAATTGTTTTTAAGAAATTGTACCACTTTTCTCTGGAAAATGCACTTTTTTGTAGATTTAAAAAAAAAAAATAAAAAAAATAATAATATATAATATATAATATATATATATATATTATTAGGGCCGGGACTTTAACGCGTTAATTACGATTAATTAATTACACAAAAAATAATGTGTTAAAAAAATAACGCATTTAATCACACTGTACCGCGGAACGTTTCTCACTGGATAGTCCCCCCCCCCTTCAAATTGTGTTTGGGGGGGGGATCTGGTCAAATATTTATATGCGATTAAAATGCGATTAATTAATTACAAAGCATCTAATTAATTAGATTAATCTTTTTAATCGAGTCCCGGCCCTAATATATATATACATACAGTATATTGAGTATTTTTACCAATTGTTTTGAAATTGGACCACTTTTTTCCCATAAATTTCTCTATAATATTTCCAAAAATTCACGCCATTGGTCCTGATTTTAACGTACGTTTAATAAAAATGTAACATTCTTCAGTCTGAGAACAGATATTTGTGTATTTCTGGCATTTGCTTCAAAATTTTGTCCAATGGGGGTCTGTGGTCTAATTTGTGTCAATTTAGGGTCCTTGATGTAAAAACCTTTGAGAACCACTGGTGTAATCCATCCAAGAATAGTTTACTGAGTTCTACCCAAAACAAAAACTCAGGGAAAGATTGCCCTCCGTCTCCGGAGCTCTTTGTGTGTATGTGAGATGGAGACGGGATTTAAATACTGCTATTGTGATGACTTGTGCCTCTCCCCCTCCTCTCCTCTCCTCCCCTCCTTCACTGTCTCAACAGTAAGTACCAGTCAGTCAACATCAGTACTAATCTGTATGTGATTAGCCAGCCGTGGCTCTACACTCTGGCCTGGTGTGCTGGAGCTCAGTCTGTAACCACCAACTCCATCCACATCCTGTCCAGCATCAACAAGCCACTCTTCCTCATGGTAAGATGAAGAAACACGTCTCTCTTTGGGGTTGGGCTGCTTGTGTGACCTGACCTCCTCCTGTTGTGTCTGCAGTCTGAGCTGTCAGTGCAGCTACTGGATTCAAACATGAGTTGTGTTGTTTGAAACAACAATGAAGAGTCGTAGCAGTAGGTTCATTACCTTTAACTGTTGGTGCAAGCTATTTTTAGAATGGCGGAGCAGAGCTGTGAGCTACGCTACGGAGGCTCATGGGATTTCTTGGTTTCCCTCATCAAACTCATCAAATACACAATCCAACAACTCCACAACGCTCTGGTGGACAAGTTGTGACCTGCACATTCACCACGCTATGAGATAATAACACAACGTCACCACACAGAGTTGTTTTAGAGGGAAATTCAAACAAAACAACTACTTGCACCGACAATTAAAGGTAACAAACCTACTGCTACGACTATAGGCATTATGGGCCAATTTGCCAAAATGTTGAACTATCCCTTTAAATCTAATCTAATCAGATTAAAGAACTCGATAGAATTTTGTGGTGTTGCTCAGTTACAACCACCAGTGTTTCCACCTTGTATGTTTCATGTTTCATTACATGGGTTAAAGGGATATTGTGGCATAAATTTAACCCATGGTTAGACCCCCCCTCAAGAGATGAAGCCTGATAACCGCTAGCTTCTCTAGTTGTAGCAACTTTAGCAATGAACGCACCATAAAACAGCGCAGGATACAGATCCACTATCCACCGATCAAAAAGCCACTTACAGCCACAAATACTGCTCAGAACAGCACCAAACTGCGCTGTTTGTTATGGTGCGGTCCCTGCTAAAGTTGCTACAACTAGAGAAGCTAGCGGTTAGCAGACTTCATCTCTCGAGGGGGGGTCTAACTCAGTGTTCCGGTGCGTTGGACCATGGCTTAAAGGATAACTTTAGTTTTTTACAACCTGGACCTTATTTCTAGCATCAAATACGATCATTTACTCACCCTGACAAGTTTGGTGTCATTTGGAGTCGTTTTGATGAAATTAGCCCCAATCGAGCGGCGCGTATATCCGTATAATGCGAGAACACGGGGCACCCAATGCAGCCTCTAAATAACACATTATCCGCCGCAAAACTCGTTCATTTCGCCAATATTTTGTGATGATACACTAGTGTTATTCCCCTCCGAGCCCGTGGTGGCATGTTATCAACATCCTGCTCCTCCAGGCTGACCTACTAACCTCTGACCTGGATGATGTCATCTCCGACCGGTGCCCGGCTCGTTCTGATAATAATCATTCCGCTTCGGCATTTGGGTCCTTTTTAGCTCAACTAGCCAGAGCTGTAGTGAGGATCCAGGCTGCGGAGAGGAAGCCTGTGGAAGCTGAACTTCATCCAGCTGCTCATTTTGTTCTGACAAGTCAGAAACACGCAGAAACGGACCATAGCATTAGCGGTAGCAAGTTAGCCGCGCCTCCGTCGGAGATGACATCATCCAGATCAGAGGTCAGTAGGTCAACCTAGAGGAGCAGGATGTTGATAACATGCCACCACGGGCTCGGAGGGGAATAACACTAGTGTATCATCACAAAATATTGGCGAAATGAACAAATTTTGCGGCGGATAATGTGTTATTTAGAGGCTGCATTGGGTGCCCCGTGTTCTCACATTATACGGATATACGCGCCGCTCGATTGGGGCTAATTTCGTCAAAACGACTCCAAATGACACCAAACTTGTCAGGGTGAGTAAATGATCGTATTTGATGCTAGAAATAAGGTCCAGGTTGTAAAAAACTAAAGTTATCCTTTAAGCTTACGCCAGAATATCCCTTTAATCACAGTGTGAGATTCAGGACATGAGGCTGAACATATTCCAGTGAAAACAGCAGACAGACAGACAGCAGACAGGCAGGAGGAGAGCGTGGTTGGCAGGTGTTGTGGTGTTACGTAACCCAGCTGTCTCACCACCCGCTTCCTGCACAGAGTCAAATGAGCCTGATCAAGGTTTGGTGTGTGTTCAGGTCTTGGGGCGATGCGTCATGGTCACTAAGTAGACAATCATATTCATGTCTGCTTTTTCACTAAATGTAATGAAGCCTTTCTCTCCCCCCTCCAGACTCCAGAGGAATACAGCCTGATGTGGATTCTGGCTGATGCCATGTCTGCCCTCATCATCATCGCCATTTTCATATTCCACTGGTGGGCACACACACACACACACACACACACACACACTGACTTTTACCTATGCTGTTCTCATAATAACCTTCCCCTAATTGTTTCTGTGGGTTTTACAGACCATAAATCACCAAGTGTTAGAGCAGTGTTGTTCTTGGCAGGCATTTAAGATTTAGTCTTAGTCTTTTTGATGAAAATACTTACTATTTTTAGTCAATTTTAGTCACTTCTATATGCTATGTGATTTTAGTCTAGTTTTAGTCGACGAAAACCCAACAAGGTTTTAGTCAGTTTTAGTAAAAAAACAACAAATTAATTCAAAAAAGGAATGGTTTTACATAATGTTTCCACCCAATGGCGCTCCATCAAAATGAGTCGGATGTCGCAACGTTCTATTTTTAGATAATCAGCTGATAACGTGGTAAACCCATAGAAAATCAATAATTTTTTTTACCCTCATTTCAAAGCTGTGACATTCAAAAACAATCTCCCAAAGTTTCACAGTCCAGATAATTGAGAAAAGGCAGTAAATGATGATTAAAGTTGACTTGCTACTTAAACCCTCTGAAGATGAGCGTTGCATCGTTGCAAAACATGAAATATCTTCTGAACCGTTCATGATAGAGACGAGCTGTAAACTGCATGTGATTCGCTGGATTCTCCGCTTTCCGACGGTCATTGAATGGTGCCTCTATGATAAGCAGGGACGGCTACAGAAACAGATGCTAAACCGAGTAGCATCGACGCTAACAGAGCTAGCGTCGATGCTAAACAGAACGTAGCAACGATGCTAAATCGAACGTAGCTTAAATGCACATATTTTACAAAACATCAACAAAACATCACAACTTCTGAACCGTTCATGATTGAGACGAGCTGTAAACAGCATCTGAATTCTGAGATTCTCTGCTTTCCGAGGGTCATTGAATGGTGCATCGATGACAACAAGGGACCGTATATGGTGCGTGTAATCACGTGGTGCAGGAACAGACACCAGAGTCACAGGCTAAACTTTGAATGGAATTTTCTCAGGTTTTAGAACAGAATAAGAGAGGAGGAGATCGTAATTCAAATGGCCATATCTCAAAAACTATAAAATGTATTACTTTGACTAGGGTTTCATTTTAAAGCTCATTTTCTAATCTTTCCATTGATACCAAAATCTCGACTTTGAAATTTGGGTCAATGTGACTCATTTTGATGGATCAGGTCACAAATCATTTCTGGTCTAAGGATTATGCATTAGCCTGCACACAGATAAAGTGGTGCATTCTGCTGGATTATATTTAAAATAGTCCATATTCTGGTGGAGTGACGGCAGGTGTGTGGAGCAGAATGTGCGCTGCATCATTCCAGGTGGTGTATGTGTCGTGACCACACAAGGATGGGATGCAGCAGCGCTGCAGATACTTGTTGATTTTAATTGACAGTTTACACGCACAATAAGCAGAAATGTCACGCACTGTGAACGTCTGACCATCCACCCGTCGGAGCAGCTGATCACTACCTGCACTCTGCCACAAGCAGCGGGCGCCGGGCGCCGGGTGCACCGCGGCTCGTCTCAGCAGCGTTGTTCTGTTGTTGGCGCAGCCATTGCTAAATCGTGTGAAGCTTAGAGTAATGACAATCCACAATATGAAATTTAGAGGCGATCGCAGCCCGACCACTAACATTTACGTCCGTTCTCGTCTCGTCAACGAAAACTCACACACGTCTCGTCATGTTTTCGTCATCAGAGAGCCGTGTTTATCTCATCACCGTCTTGTTATCGTCATGAAAAAAAGGGGCGTCAATGAAAATATTTCGTCATTAAAGGGACAGTATGGGACTTTATTGGCTTTTTATTGACAAAAATCAAATATGGCTTTCATAAATACGTATTTCACTGAAGTGGAATCACACCTGCATACAAACGAAAGCTTTCTCCTACCTTAGAATGAGATGTTACAAGTCGTTACAAACATACAGGGGGGGTTCACCGAACCTTCTCTGCCATGTTGAATCGCCATGTTTTACGTTCAGTGTCACCGTCGCCGTAGGTAACCACAAACTCGGGCCGCCGGAGCTTCTCGGCTCGGGGAGAAAGTTTTCCAGACGGCGCCTGTTAAAACTGTCACCGCCGTGTAGCTGGTGTGAGGAAGGACGGAGGCACTGGTGTTGCCTTCAGGTGCAGTCAGACACCTGAATGACGCTGAACTTCATCCAAACCAACTGGATGTTATTTTACTCGACGAGAGAAAGACGGTAAAACGTGGGTCAGGTAAACAATACGACATCACCATGACAACATATTGTCAGGTATTGTTTAGCCTCGTGCTGGCGGACCGTTTGTTTACATAGAGGCTTGTTTATCCTGTTACATGCAGCGTCTGTTGTTTTTCTGACTTCTGCCCGAGTTTACGTAAACGCAGCAGCAAGAATACGTTCCGACATGCAACTGCACCGCTAGATGGGGGTAAATCTCACATACTGGGGCTTTAACGAAAACAACACTGTGTTACAGTGAATATAATGAAGTCTAAAACTACGACTCTCACAACTCAGATTTAATGTTTCACATGATTCCAATGTCTTTTTTTGTCTTTTTCTCTGTACTGTAGCGATGGTACAGTAGTTAACCAAAACTAAAACTAGCCGTGTAAAAATAATTTAGTTAACTCAAATTAAAATGTACTGTTTTTACAAAAATGAAAACTAAATAAAAAATTCAATGAACAATGCAAAACGAAAAACTAAAACTAAACTGCAGATAAAATTAGTTAGTTTTTGTTTTCTTAAAGGGACAATGAGGAGTTTTGAAAGCAAAGTGTTTTCACACGACATTTCCCAAGAGGCTCAGTGTGCACGGTGAAATTCTTGTACCGGCGACATTTTTTCTACATTACACACAAAAACTGTTCAGTACAGTAGTAGTACAGTGGTGCACACAGTGTCTCAAAGCTCTTTGATGTGTGTGTGTGTGTGTGTGTGTGTCACAGGTGGAGAGAGCGAGGTTTACCCTTCTGGTCCGGCAGCCGTCAGACTCATGAGAACGGACCGTACAGCAAGTTCAGGACAGGTACTGTAGCATCTCTCTGTATCTACACTATGACCTCATCATCACAGTCTCCGTCCTGATTGGAAGCTGTGTGTACCATCAGTCTCCGTCCTGACTGGAAGCTGTGTGTACCATCAGTCTCCGTCCTGACTGGAAGCTGTGTGTACCATCAGTCTCCGCCCTGACTGGAAGCTGTGTGTACCATCAGTCTCCGTCCTGACTGGAAGCTGTGTGTACCATCAGTCTCCGTCCTGATTGGAAGCTGTGTGTACCATCAGTCTCCGTCCTGATTGGAAGCTGTGTGTACCATCAGTCTCCGTCCTGACTGGAAGCTGTGTGTACCATCAGTCTCCGTCCTGATTGGAAGCTGTGTGTACCATCAGTCTCCGTCCTGATTGGAAGCTGTGTGTACCATCAGTCTCCGTCCTGACTGGAAGCTGTGTACCATCAGTCTCCGTCCTGATTGGAAGCTGTGTGTACCATCAGTCTCCGTCCTGATTGGAAGCTGTGTACCATCAGTCTCCGTCCTGATTGGAAGCTGTGTGTACCATCAGTCTCCGTCCTGATTGGAAGCTGTGTGTACCATCAGTCTCCGTCCTGACTGGAAGCTGTTTTACCATCAGTCTCCGTCCTGATTGGAAAAAACCATCAAGTTCCGTCCTGATTGGAAGCTGTGTTTTACCATCAGTCTCCGTCCTGACTGGAAGCTTTACCATCAGTCTCCGTCCTGATTGGAAGCTGTGTGTACCATCAGTCTCCGTCCTGATTGGAAGCTGTGTGTACCATCAGTCTCCGTCCTGATTGGAAGCTGTGTACCATCAGTCTCCGTCCTGATTGGAAGCTGTGTGTACCATCAGTCTCCGTCCTGATTGGAAGCTGTGTGTACCATCAGTCTCCGTCCTGACTGGAAGCTGTGTGTACCATCAGTCTCCGTCCTGATTGGAAGCTGTGTGTACCATCAGTCTCCGTCCTGACTGGAAGCTGTGTGTACCATCAGTCTCCGTCCTGACTGGAAGCTGTTACCATCAGTCTCCGTCCTGACTGGAAGCTGTGTGTACCATCAGTCTCCGTCCTGACTGGAAGCTGTGTGTACCATCAGTCTCCGTCCTGACTGGAAGCTGTGTGTACCATCAGTCTCCGTCCTGACTGGAAGCTGTGTGTACCATCAGTCTCCGTCCTGACTGGAAGCTGTGTGTACCATCAGTCTCCGTCCTGACTGGAAGCTGTGTGTACCATCAGTCTCCGTCCTGACTGGAAGCTGTGTGTACCATCAGTCTCCGTCCTGATTGGAAGCTGTGTGTACCATCAGTCTCCGTCCTGACTGGAAGCTGTGTGTACCATCAGTCTCCGTCCTGACTGGAAGCTGTGTGTACCATCAGTCTCCGTCCTGACTGGAAGCTGTGTGTACCATCAGTCTCCGTCCTGACTGGAAGCTGTGTGTACCATCAGTCTCCGTCCTGACTGGAAGCTGTGTGTACCATCAGTCTCCGTCCTGACTGGAAGCTGTGTGTACCATCAGTCTCCGTCCTGATTGGTAGCTGTGTGTACCATCAGTCTCCGTCCTGATTGGTAGCTGTGTGTACCATCAGTCTCCGTCCTGACTGGAAGCTGTGTACCATCAGTCTCCGTCCTGATTGGTAGCTGTGTGTACCATCAGTCTCCGTCCTGATTGGTAGCTGTGTGTACCATCAGTCTCCGTCCTGATTGGAAGCTGTGTGTACCATCAGTCTCCGTCCTGATTGGAAGCTGTGTGTACCATCAGTCTCCGTCCTGATTGGTAGCTGTGTGTACCATCAGTCTCCGTCCTGATTGGTAGCTGTGTGTACCATCAGTCTCCGTCCTGATTGGAAGCTGTGTGTACCATCAGTCTCCGTCCTGACTGGAAGCTGTGTGTACCATCAGTCTCCGTCCTGATTGGAAGCTGTCAATGAGGGCACAAACAGTTTTGTATGATTTGAAAAAGCGTGGTGGCTGTAAAGGAGCTGTAGAAGGCAGTAAGCCTAAGCCACGCCCCGTTTTTGTGTTGTATTGTTTGTTTAACAACTTAAAGGGATAGTATCATTTTTTAAAAGTGTGGTTGTATGATCTCCAAATAGCCCCTAAGTACTTTAATTGCAGTAGAAGACTCTCTGCACTCCTCCCGTTAGCAACGCCAGCCCATAGCCCTGCCCAGAGATCTACAACATACAGTGTTGTGAATGGACCCAAAGAAACGGCCTATTTCCGTGGCCTAAAAGAGGTTTTACCTGAAAAAAAACACACAGTTCCATTGTTTGCTATAATATAATTTTTCCAGCCCTTCAAAGTGCAGGAAAAACACAGTTTTTATTTGGAGCTAACCAACTGCTGATCGGCGGGCGCTAACCCTGGGCGGAGGGATACGTGAGTTGGTTAGCTCCAAATAAAAACTGTGTTTTTCCTGCACATTGAAGGGCTGGAAAAAATGATATTTTTGGGTCTATTCACAACACTGTATGTTGTAAATCTCTGGACAGGGCTATTATGGGCTGGCGTTGCTAACGGGAGGAGTGCAGAGAGTCTTCTACTGCAATTAAAGTACTTAGGGGCTATTTGTAGATCATGCAACCGCACTTTAAAAAAATGCTACTATCCCTTTAATTTTTCCAGTAAAACGCCACGATGTAGCTGTCTGCCTGACAAACATTAGCTACTGCAGGAGGTTTCCAGGCCGGTTAATGCTAGATAGGCCAAATCAAGACTGACTACGGTGGGATTTGTATTTACCACCAGTCAACACCAGCAGCTTGTTTTCACTGGAATGGGGGCGTGGCCTCACTTGTTACTCTCATCTATACTAAGATGTACTTCATATCAATCTTAGCCAATCACAGCCATTCATCCCAGAATGTCAGATGAGTCATTTCATGCAGCTTGGCTCATACTGTGTGACAATATTATCTTATTCTCTAGTTTGCATGCAGTGATTTCCTGCTGTGTGTGTGTGTGTGTGTGTGTGTACGTGTATGTCTCAGACTCCTCTGAGGTCATCTGTATTCGCTGGAGCCCCCTCCACTCTGACCCTCCTGCTGCTGAGCCCTCATCTCCCTCCCCCTGGTCTTCAACCCATACCTGCATGTCCACCCTGCATGTCAGTCCCTCGGCCCTGTTTGACCCGTCTGCTTTAGTCAATCATCTAGTCGTCATTATCAATACAAGTGGCTTGTTTATGATGTATGGAGTCAGATTCATGTGGGATTTTGAAATGACTTTGCCTCAGCAGAATGTGTAGATCATTCTCAAATGATTTACACATTAAAGCAGAACTATGCAAGTCGACCGGAAATAGCTCACTCCTTCGTTGGTTTCTCTTTTTTTACCCTCTCCAGAGCTCCCCCACAGTTCTGGGAGGCACATGTCACTGTCGTAAAAAAACAAAAAACAAAACTCGCCACTGCCCCCTCCGCCTCCGCTCCACCCCCTACACGTGCTTGTGTTTACAAGGAAGTTGCTGAAGGTAGCGCGGTGTTTGCTAAGCCCTGCTAGCACGGCGCTAACGCTAACAACAACCAATGGGGACAACCAATGGAAATTAGCTTTGCAGCTACAATTGGGTACATTTTGCATTTTCAATGTAAAAGAATGTACATTGTCCCTCCTCAAATAAACCTGAATTGAATTGAACAAGGAGCTAACGCTAGCGGCGCTAACGCTAGCGGCGCTAACGCTAGCGGAGCTAACGCTAACACGGCCACACACAGACCATGACACAGACGCACACACACATGAATAAAGCTTCCAAAACGCAAAGGCGTGTCATGATGTATTACAAGCATCTTTTATAAAAGATCCATGGTGTGTGTCCGTGTTAGCATTAGCTCCTTGTTAGCCACAAGCTGAACTAAAGTACAAACATTTCATGTTTCCATGGTTTCCTCCGACTTACCGAACTCAAACCAATCACGATTCATGACGTGCATGACGTCATCTGCGTCCTTATCTCGCACTGCCGTAAGGCAGTTTCCCGCGATAGTTCTATCCATTGACGAGACTTGGAACACCGGTCCGGAGGATTAATGTTGCAAGTGCGGTTTTCAGCCAGTGGGGGGTGTGGGCGCATTGGCCTCGAGCCCATTCACCTCATAATAGGTCACTCTACCATCACAGTGTCTCTGAGACACAATAATTGCAGCCGAAATCCTGCATAGTTCTGCTTTAAAGATAAAGTATTTATCGGGATTGGTGTGGACGGGGCCTCAGGCTTAGGCTGCCTCGTTTGACTGTTAAAAAGGCTGAAGTTTTACATGAAGAACTGCAAGACATGACATGACTCCAAATGATCTCCAACAGAGACTAGGAAATACTTTGATGTGGACGAAGCCAGAAAGCCTCAATTTTCTCTACAACTGTTTGTGGGCAGTGATGTTTACTCAGTTCATTAATACTCAGATGATTCACGTTTTTTATTCATTCAGTCTGGGAGATTGATCTGTCACTTTTATTTGAACCTTCAGGGCCCATCAGGGACATTTTGATCTTCTTGTGGCTACCGTTCTGTCTGTGTTGGTGATAGTGACACAACTTTTTGTAATGAAGCCTTTCTCATGACAAACTGTTGATGTCAAGGTGTGATTTGTTTTAACAGGGCAGTAGAACACAGTGAAACTAATGTTGCATACACTGCTTTGGAAAAAAATGTCCACTTTTGAAAAACTCTAACAGATTATTATTATTATTATTATTTTGCATAAATCTCTTAAACCACTTCTCCTCTGCCCAACACTACCAAATAGTCAATAATTCTGTGGATTTTAACCCTTGAAATGAAAAACCAGGCATGCCTGTATTTCCCATAGAAAGGTCTGGGACAATAGCACCATCTGCTGGTAAAATGTAAAAATGAAAAATCTAACTATTTTTCTTCAAATCTAAACCCTAACATCACAGAATGCATGACTGTTTTCTGTATAAACAATTTTTCTTTTTTTAAAGTGGTTAAATGGGAGGCAAATATTTAAATTTGCCGCCACACAATGACGCTACAAAGCCAATATTTTGAGGAATCCTTGACCTATCAAACACTGATTTTTTTAAAAAAAATCCCCCAGCCACTTGACATTTGTGTTTTTTTCATTGCAAAAATGTGGTGGGCTCTGACGGTTAAAGGGATAGTTCACCCAAAATTTCATTATCTACTCCCCCTCATGTCGACTAAGAGCTGTGAGCTGTGTCCTCTGTTCCTTCTCTGAGTTACGGGGGGTCCACGCAGCAGTATTTGTCCATATAATGGTTGTCAATGGACACCAGGTTTCTTTGTCCAAAAAGACACACCAAAAAACATCCAAATACCTCCATGCTGAACTGAGACACTGGGAGCTTCCGTTACAAACAAGCTTAAAATATAGACTTATTTCATTTTTTTCGGAACAATTTCTCATGTGGGGGCTTCAATACAAGAGGGACATTACAGACCAGCAATATGGAGGTATTTGGATGTTTTTTGGTGTGTCTTTTTGGACCAAGAAAAGTGGTGTCCATTCACAACCATTATATGGACAAATACTGCTGTGTGGACCCCCCGTAACTCAGAGAACGGAGGACTCTGAAAATTCTCACAGCTCTTAGTCGACATGAGGGTGAGTAGATAATGAGTGAAATTTGAATTTTGAGTGAACTATCTCTTTAAGATGAATTCTTCCACGCTTCTACTGTAAGGCTTTATAGTCATAATGTCAATGTGATGCAGATTCTTTTAAAGAAAATGAAGCGTAGTTACTGCTAGGGGTGTCACGATTCTCCAAATCCTCGATTCGATTTGATTTTCGATTGTAGGAAAAAGAGGAGAGGAGACCGCACACTGTTGCTCCCGAGTGCAGATTTTATTTAGCACATCAATCGTAACGTTTCGAGCGCATTTTGCTCTTCTTCAGACTAATTAGAACACAATAGACGCCCCATTTTTAAGCCCTCCCCAGGGGGTCACATGGTCTTGATCTATATTGTATACTGTGTATGTATATTTTGTGTTATTTATTTTGTCATACTGAACACCAGGTGTTTTGAATCATGTTTAGACCATGTGACCCCCTGGGGAGGGCTTAAAAATGGGGCGTCTATTGTGTTCTAATTAGTCTGAAGAAGAGCAAAATTCAAACACAGATTGATGTGCTAAATAAAATCTGCACTCTAAATTTGAGCGGTGAAGCCCTGAAAAAACAGAAAACAGTGAAATGCACCTGTTGTGTCTCCTCTCCTCTTTTTTCTGTATTTATGTTTTGAGACCAGCACCTATTTAGATTGGATGTGCGCGACCTTTTGTTACCTATTTTCGATTGTAGGGTCACGATTCGATTCGATTCTCGATTTTTTTTCTTTTTCTTACAGCACAGAGGCCTATGTCATTTTCAGACTAGTCAAGTAAAATGTATTTCAAAATATGGGCTATAAGTGATGCAATTTCCATAATGTATCACATTAGGCACTAATTGTCAAATTTAAGTAATTTATTTACAATATAAAGGTAACAACAAAATAAATGAGAGGGTGCATGTCATCCTTTTGGTTACAGCAGTGTGTACTAGGCTACTTTAAAAATGACAATGTGCAACAAAACAAAATGAATAAATTTGACCTAGAATGCCCTGAAAAATTATGATCCAGGACCCAAAAAAGCCAAATATATTTATATCTAAAATTTTATTTTCATTGTCGCGTCATTATTCTCCTGATGTCGGCTTCATGTAATGTAAAGGAGATCGCGCTGATACGGGAGAGTGTGTATGTGACAGACTCAAAATATGGGGGGGTCTGGGGGATCATCGATCCTCTAATTGACTTCGATGATCGAGACCATGACGTAATTTCGATCGATTTCGATAAAAAATCGAAATCGTGACACCCCTAGTTACTGCTAAGAATTTGTATTCCAACTCTTTGTATGGAAATATAAACTGTTTGACTTTTTCCCTCCCTTTGCAGAACTGAGTGACGTTTGGTCCGTCTCCAGTGTCCCCGTCCGGCCCGATTTACGGAGCACACCCAACTCACCCAGCAGCCCCCACCTGCCCACCATCACAGAGGAGTAACGGCAGAGAGAGAGGCATGATAGAAAAAAGGGATTGCTCAGAGAGAAAAAAGATATATATATTTCAAAAAAGCTGCAAGTCTTGAGCATTTCTTCAGTTAGAATTCAAACACAGTCTTGGTTCTCGAACTCAATTCATCAAACTCGTGTTGCTAAATTTGTATAATCTGTTTTTCCCCGGTGAAGCCCTGAAAAAACAGAAAAACCCCCAGAAATGCACCTGTTGTGTCTGTAGGAGCTTGAATAAAAGAGAAAAGACAATGGGGACAAAGTGACCAAAAACAAACATTACTCTACCTATCCTACTTCCTCCTCTGTCAACCTGAACCAGACCTCATCACTGACCTGGCATCAGCACCAGATCTGAGGGATCCTGGACCTGAGCCCAGTATGAGGTCACCAGTGTCACCTCATCGATGCCATTGCCAGCGGTTCTGTGTCTTCTCATTCGCCACCAGCTGAGCAGGATGTCAAAGAAGCTAAACCTCAAAGAAGGAAGAAAACAATGAACATAATATATGATGTGTGTGTGTGTACACACACACAACTGTAGTAGCACATGAGTGGCTTTCACTCCCTCCCTGTCTCATGTTTGTTGATAAAAACAACGTTTAACAGAAAGCTCTGATGCTGGTGGACACTGCAGAGCAGGAGACAAGTGGACATTATGAAAGGGACTCCTATATCCTCTGTACAAATTCCACATTTTCATTTTCAGCTGCACTGATGTCAGGAGCATCAGACCAAACCTTAAAGGGATATGCCAGCATTTTTTTTGTGTGTCTTGCCTCACTCTCGAGTCCATGACCAGCAGATAGACATCATCCTTTAGACTGTGTGTGCAGTAACAAGGGAGATAGAGCCGTATCGCCTGTAATTAGCTTAGCTCAAACACTGGAAGTGTATGGGTAGTGTTAGCCTTAGCTTAGCTCAAACACTGGAAGTGTGTGGGTAGTGTTAGCCTTAGCTTAGCTCAAACACTGGAAGTGTATGGGTAGTGTTAGCCTTAGCTTAGCTCAAACACTGGAAGTGTATGGGTAGTGTTAGCCTTAGCTTAGCTCAAACACTGGAAGTGTATGGGTAGTGTTAGCCTGCCTCCACCTAAAGTCATCAGAGACACTCTTCAGCAACTCTAAACTTCGTCTCAAAGCTGACAAAACTCTCCAGTAAGGCATCTTGAGCGGTCAAATGCCGGTAACGGGACGAGATCGGTGAAAATGGAGGGTTCAAGCAAAGACAGTTTATTTTGGTTCAAGCTAGCTACATGGAGGGTAGGTTAGCTTCCTGTTTCAAAGTAAAAGCACTTCTGTATGTAAAGGGCAACGGGTGTTTTATTTTGTGAAAGCAACTGGAAGTGCGTTGGTCACAACAGCTAGCTTGAATAGCGCCAAATTCATCCAACAAAATAGTAAACAACTGGTATTTAGACAAATTAACGACACACTGCTGATCTAAACGGATACTTTCTCACCTAAACATGTTTGAAATGTTGATAAAGTGATATATTTACAGAGTTTTCAGCTTCTGACTGCTGATTTCAGCTTGTGTAGGAGGCAGGCTAACACTACCCATACACTTCCAGTGTTTGAGCTAAGCTAATTACAGGTGATACAGCTCTATCTCCCTTGTTACTGCACACACAGTGGAAAGGATGGTGTCTATCTGCTGGTCATGGACTCAGGAGGGAGGCAAGACACGAAAAAGAAAATGTTGGGGCGTATCCCTTTAAACCTGGATCTCTGTGTCAACTGACAGGATGAATGTAAACCTGAGGCTTGAGAAGGTATTGTTAGTTGAAATACTTATGTTACTAAAGTGAATGTATTATCAAGCAGGGCCAAATATTTAGGCTGGGTCTTTTCACTTAGGCTACCGGTCTGTGCCAAATGTCATGTGAGCTGCTCTAAATAAAGATGGGAAACCAGACCTTGAACTCTTTTACAAGGCTGTCAATGCAGCATCTGCTTTCTTCATACATGGACACCATTCTTTCAGGAAGTGGAACTGCATTGATGTCCGGACTGATTTTATTTGTTGTCTCAACCTCACAGTTGTTCCGTCCAGGAGGTTGTGTTTGACAAGGACCATTCCTGCTTTTCTTCTGATTATTTAGATTCACAATCACTTTATTCACTCGGCGAAAATGTGACAAGTGATCAAGTGAAACAGCTTCATCAACAGTCATTACAGCAAAGAATCACATTGTCTTCACCTGCAAATGTTGCCAAGTCACTACAGTGTGTTGTCACATTCCCAAAAGTAGTATACTTGAAGTTCATTTTAGTAGCAAGTATACTATGGACCATGTTCTTGTAGCATAGTAGAAAGTATACTAATTTAATACTTCTTTGGGACTAAAATTGAAAAATTTAAGTTTATAAAAGTTTACTTTATAGGTCATTTGAAGTTTACAAAAGTACACTTTCAAGTATACAACAAGCACACTCATCTATATACTACTTGTGTGCTTAGTATTAGGAGTGGATGCAATTCATTGATGTGGTGATGCATCGCGATGCGTCACGTGACGATTTGGCGTCGATTAATTAACGTTGATGCTTTGCTACAAGACCACAACAAAGAAATGTAGAACCTTAGGGACTTACACTTAATAAAGCTTTGGTATACTTTTTACTTCTTTTTTTTAAAGTATATTTTTGGCGTTTTATGCCTTTATTTGATAGATTAGTAGAGATAGACAGGAAAGGGGGAGGCAGAGAGAGGGGAATGACATGCAGGAAAGGTCTACCCGATGCGAGACGCGAACCGGGGACGTCTGCGTCTGCATATACATGGGGCGGCTGCCTTAACCACTGCGCCACGCACCGCCCCTACTTTTTACTTCTAATACACTTAGTACAGTGGGTGCTAGTTTCATTTGGAGCATTTCACGCGAGATTCACGCGTGAGGCACGGGAGAGCCAGGCGGATTTTTTGTGGAGGAGTTCACCAGAAGCTGCAGTGCGCCCAAACAACCGCCAGGTGGCATCTATGAGCAGGATAAAACGCCTCAGCAGTGAACACGAATGGGGAATGCAATATAATAATAATAGTCTTTCAATGACAACAACGGCAGCTACAGTATACTCTCACTCTCTTTTTTCGGTCCTCTGTCTCGTCAGCTCCAAACACACCCGTCTGTGTTTTTAAAATGAGCCAACTACTGTAGCTACAGTAGTGCAGCATTTCTCACTGCGCACCATGTATGAGAGTGGAGCTGTTTGATTTCTTGTGAATGAACGGGTCTGTGTCACTTTGGGGCTGGGCGATAAAACATAGGATAGAATAACTTTCCCTTGATAGAAGACGCGGCCGATACAAAGTCGATTGGTTTCATTCATCTATGTTTTGACAGACAACACAAACAGCCAGTAATGAGACCGGTGACACCGCCAGCCAGCCGGCCTGGACTGGAAGGAGTCCGGGTCAAAACCTCAAGCCCCGGTCCGAGTTAACACGGTACGAAGCTGGTTATCAACCCAGCTTCACGCTCTGTGCCAGCTGACACCAAAGGAGACGTGTGTGTGTTATTGAAAGCGAGACTGGTGTGTGTATGAAAATCGCCATGGACCACGGAACGCATCTGGACTGGGGAGGGGGGTTCTTGTACCCGGGCTACTGTTACCAAGTATATGAAAATAAAAGTGGAGAAGCTCCGGACAGAGTTGCTGTGATTGTATCCACTTGTATCCACTTCAACACATGAGTCTATATATATTTTCCAGATCAAGAAGTGTAATTGCCCCATTGGTTAAGTTTAGGCAATGAAGAAGGGAGTTGGTTAAGTTTAGTAAAAAGACTAGGTAGAGGTTAGACAAGACAGATAGAGAGAGTCCATCGATCAGCAACAGCGGGGAACATAGGACCCTTTTTTTGGAGAAGGTCCTATGTTCCCCACTGCTACTGGGGAACATAGGACCTTTTTTCAGAAAAAGGGTCCTGTGTTCCCCAGTATGTATTGCGACCGGGGAACATAGGACCCTTTTTGGTGAAAACGGGGAACATAGGACCCATTTTCAAAAAGAGGGTCCTATGTTCCCCTATAGGGAACATAGGACCCGGGGAACATAGGTACGCTCCCTTTATCTGCTGCCTTGAATCCACCCTTTATACGTGCGCGTTCACAGATTCACAATAAAACAAGCCAGGGTTGAGTTAGCGTCGCTGATCCAGAGTGACAGTGTTGTGAAAATCGCTACAGTGAACTGGTGCTCTGGTTTTTAGCTGCTGCAGTTTCAAAGAAAATTGATTGATTGATTTTACTTAACGAAATTAAACTAAAACAATATTATATTGATACATTTTTGTAAAAATAAACAAAAAAAAACAACAGAAACGAAAATGAACAGAATGAAGAATGTACCCTAATCCTAACGAAATTAACTTAGACCTCACAATTTACAAAGGGGACAATAGCTGCCTGCAAACTAGCCTACAATATTTCGAAAACTAAATCACATGAGCAAAGATCGCATAACACAGAAACGGGGCAGAGGAAGGGAGAAATAGACCGCTCATTTTGTTGTTTGACTGCTTAGATGTTTTTTCTTTTATTCTCTGTCGCCCTCCCTTTCACACACTCACAATAAAACAGTGCGATTGGTCGAAAGCTGATAATTAGCCATGTGCTTACAAGCTGATTGGCCGAAACCAAGAACAAAGCAGCGTGAATGGCCAATCGCCATGTGTTAACAGTCGACATGTAAATCAGATGTTGATGGGCGTTACGAGCGTGGAGATGAATAGGTGTTAATGTGTCTCAACTCATAGGGTACTTTGCAATAGGCTACTATCTGTAACTGGTAGAAAAACAGCCTTCACTCTTTCTCAGACTAAAGTCCTGCCCGGCTGCCCCCTCCCCCCACAGTAGTTCACAGAGCTGCTTTGAACAGAAAAACAGGTTTTTAACATTAGCTCTCCTCACACTTCAGTCCATAGCACTAGCACTAACCTATAGGCCTTTATCTAGCATCAGACACAGACTGCACATAATAACAGTCGCATCATGGCAAACCTGTATGATCATCCTCATCTTCTAATCTATATGCAACGTTGAGTAAATTAAAAGAAATTAAATCAGAAATTAAAAGCAGCCTCCTATTTGCAGCAACACTGTTGTTTCAGGCTGTGATCAGCTTTTTTGTATCTGCTATTGGCTCAAACAAAGCCACTGTTAACAAAATCAACATCTGATCTGTCCCTTCAAATTGTGTGTGTAGCAGCTGCTGACAGATGTGTATAAATGCTCTGCTCGTGAGTCCAGTCGCATCGGGTCCAGGCTGCTGGCACGGACGAAGCAGTTTGGAAACTGTTTAAACGAGCGATCGTCGGCTATGAGGTGGTTGTTCACAAGAACTTGCAGAAAATAGATAGATATATAATAGAGAACCACTGATCCTGAACGTAACCACTGTGACACAATAAATAAAATCGGCATTGATGTGACTGAGCGGCGTTGCGGTCTCTCTGTCCATTCACTCTCTTGCTCTCTCGACCATAGCTGCAGCTGAATAGCCATGGTCTGTGAACAGCGCCACTCTCTCATTGCAGCTACGTTGTGGTCAAACGCGGAATTACTTAAAAATATTCTCAGTACGATGCTTCCATCTAGTGGCTACAATGTGACCTGCAGTTTCACGCACTGCGTGAATCACGGTGAGCGTGAGGCAAACGTCCAAATGAAACTAGCACCCACTGTACACTACGTAGTACATCTTAAGATATACTTTGTGGCAGAAAGAAGTAAAAAAGTATATGCTTTAGGATTGAATATAAGTTTAAGTATTAATGTACTTATTAATGTATTAATGTGACTATTCTTTGTACTTTTCAGTATAATTTAGTTTAGTTTATTTGTTTATTTGAATGGGACAGTGCACATCAATAGACATAAAAACATGTAAATGTGCCGGATTATAGTAAAAAGTGCTAGTTTCCATCCGGTGTCCCATGACATTAAAACAATACAGTGACAGAGACAATAACATGGTATTGCAGGGAACCCAATATAGATTAAAAGAATAAACAACTTAAAGCTTCAGTTGGTAACTTGAACAAAACTAACTTATTGTGTTGTTTCACAAAACTGTCCATATGGCCGCACAGTAAAATGTGAGACTTGTAAAATGTGTGAAAAAGCAGCTCCATTAGTCCCTCCTACTGCCCCTACAGCGATTTGCAAAAATCCACCGCGCCTGGTAGAAAACAACCAATCAGAGCCACAGCAGCGCCTGATGGAGTGTCTGACATCCGTCAATCACTCCACACAGGCTCAGCGACACGCCCCTCCCTTCGCTCCCCTGCCGCTGGCTGCCGCTCTGTCAGAACTGTGTGTAGCGGCAGCGAGCTAGTGAAGCTATGGCGGAACAACAGCCACCTGCAAAGAAGCTGCCTGTTGGCGAGTTACTCTCTGATAGGTAAGAAAATTATTGCCCAATTAGATTCATGCTATGTACCATAATTAGTTGTTTGGTCAGGCTCTGATCATGATCATTGATTATTTTCAGGGACATGAGCATGTCTTCAACATAGTATTGACTGGGCACAGGACAAGACGTGGTCTCCAGGTGAGGTCACAGGAGATGTTTCATCCTCAGAGGAAGATGAAACCAGAGAGGAGGACAGTGACTATGACGACAGCGATGATGAGGATTATATCCCACCATTATGTGTTCGGTAAGTTATTCACCAAAACCTCAGTACCATGAACACAACTACTCTTGTTTCTCGTTCTTTTTCCTTTTCACACAGAACTGGTGGTACCATTAAAACAAAATATGTCTGGATGCTTTTCAGTCCATCAGCATGGAGGACACTGTATATGATGTTTTAGACACAAAGCCAATAGAAACTGATAAACAAGAACGAAACGATTCCTTCTGTTTGATAGCGACAACTTTACTTCACCGCCGCCCCCAAAAAAACTCAACAACAACAACTTCCGTACAGCTTCCCATATCTCCGCTTAGTCCCCCCCTTACATCCTCTTTAGGGCTTTTCACAATAAGAGTACCCAACAGAACATGACATAGTCAATTGTAACTTAACAAACTCACTGTTTTTTTTTTGTTTTTTTTCCCACAAAACCTGTATATGAATATAGCATTATTAACAACCAATAACATATTTATGTACCTCAGGAGGGGGAAGCAGTGCTCCGCCAACACTGTTTACAGTGGAGGGGGGGAGCTGTTGACCTCGACAGGGGATATCGTCGGGCGGTGGAAGGAATACTTCGAGGATCTCCTCAATCCCACTGACACACCTTCCACTGAGGAAGCAGAGGCTGAGGACCCAGAGGTTGATGCATCCATTACCCAAGCTGAAGTCACCGAGGTAGTTAGGAAACTCCTCGGCGGCAAGGCAGCGGGGGTGGATGAGATCCGCCCTGAGTACCTCAAGTCTCTGGATGTTGTGGGGCTGTTGTGGCTGACACGCCTCTGCAACATCGCGTGGCAGTTGGGGACAGTGCCTCTGGATTGGCAGACCGGGGTGGTGGTTCCCCTCTTCAAAAAGGGGGACCGGAGGGTGTGTTCCAACTATCGGGGGATCACACTACTCAGCCTCCCGGGGAAAGTCTATTCCAGGGTACTGGAGAGGAGAATTCGGCCGATAGTCGAACCCCGGATCCAAGAGGAACAATGCGGTTTTCGTCCCGGCCGTGGAACACTGGACCAGCTCTATACCCTCCGCAGGGTGCTCGAGGGTTCATGGGAGTTTGCCCAACCAGTCCACATGTGTTTTGTGGATCTGGAGAAGGCATTCGACCGTGTCCCACGTGGCATCCTGTGGGGGGTGCTCCGGGAGTATGGGATCGGAGGCCCTCTGCTGAGGGCTGTACGGTCCCTGTATGACCGGAGCAGGAGCTTGGTTCGCATCGCCGGCAATAAGTCAGACCTGTTCCCGGTGCATGTTGGACTCCGGCAAGGCTGCCCTTTGTCACCGGTTCTGTTCATCATCTTTATGGACAGAATTTCTAGGCGCAGCCAAGGGCCGGAGGGGGTACGGTTCGGGAGCCACTTGATTTCATCTCTGCTTTTTGCGGATGATGTTGTCTTGCTGGCTCCCTCGAGCCAGGACCTGCAGCGTGCACTAGGGCGGTTTGCAGCCGAGTGTGAAGCAGCTGGGATGAGAATCAGCACCTCTAAATCCGAGGCCATGGTTCTCGACCGGAAAAAGGTGGCATGCACCCTTCAGGTCGGGGAAGAGATCCTGCCTCAGGTGGAGGAGTTCAAGTATCTCGGGGTCCTGTTCACGAGTGAGGGAAGGATGGAGCGCGAGATCGACAGGCGGATCGGTGCAGCGGCTGCAGTCATGCGGTCACTGTATCGGTCCGTCTTGGTGAAGAGGGAGCTAAGTCGAAAGGCGAAGCTCTCAATTTACCGGTCGGTCTACGTTCCTACCCTCACCTATGGTCATGAAATCTGGGTAGTGACCGAAAGAGCAGGGTCGCGATTACAAGCGGCCGAAATGAGCTTCCTTCGCAGGGTGGCGGGGCGCTCCCTTAGAGATAGGGTGAGGAGCTCGGTCACCCGGGAGGAGCTCGGAGTAGAACCGCTGCTCCTCCACATCGAGAGGAGTCAGCTGAGGTGGCTCGGGCACCTGTATAGGATGCCCCCTGGACGCCTCCCTCGTGAGGTGTTCCGGGCATGTCCCACCGGGAGGAGGCCCCGAGGAAGACCCAGGACACGCTGGAGTGACTACGTTGCTCGGCTGGCCTGGGAACGCCTCGGGGTGCCCCCGGAAGAGCTGGAGGAAGTGTCAGCGGAGAGGGAAGTTTGGGGATCCCTGCTCCGACTGCTGCCCCCGCGACCCGGCCCCGGAAGAAGCGGAAGATAATGGATGGATGGATGGATGTACACATACAGTATATATATATACCATATGTGTGAACTAATAACAACTCAAGTTTTGTCCTTTAACACAATTTATACTGTCCATCACTTAGTACTTTGAGTAACTTCAGAGCTGAAGCTCCCTTCTTTGTGAGACAGTCTGCAAGCTGCTCTTCCGTGTTGCACCAAAGGATCCGCTGAACCTTTTGGGCTTGTATGAGTTCTTTGATGCTGCTCATTTCTACTCGAAGTCTTTTCTCGGTGACTGACTTTGTTGACTTCAGTGCATCAGCCAGTGAGTGATGGTCTGTGATGCAGATTACTGGTACAGTGTTTTTAGCATCTCCAGTAGTAAGTTCTGAGAAGAGTGTCGACAGAAAGATGGCATTATCAATCCCATCTGACATTGCCAATGTTTCACCCGCAAGTGTACTACGCACAATCCTCTTGACTCTCCTCGACTGCCAAGAGAGAGGTGAGAAGTCCCCATGCTTCCCCATCAGGAGAATAAGGTGTCCTCCTTGTGTGCCTCCATCAGAGAGATTTCCGAATGAAGCATCACTGTACACAATCATCTTCAAGTCGTTGTCACTTCCTAGGTGTTGAAAGTTCAGAACCACCTTCTTCGACTTAAGCTTGCATATTATTCTGTTTGCTTCATGAATAGTCTGAACAGTTGCACCTTTTAGGCCTGATGCAAGGTTGCTGGCATCAAACATCACATCTGGTCTGCTCTGTCTTGCTACCCATAGAATTTGGCCTATTTTGGACCTGAGTTGGGCTTTTTCTTGTTCACTGAGAGATGAGTCTTGTTCTACAGCTCTTGAGGGATCCATGTGTATAGGCTGCATATGCTTGATATAGTTCTCTTGGTGTATCTGCACTTTTCTGCCGACTGTTACAAAGTCTATTCCCACATAGCAGAATTTTTCATGTTCCTCTCGACCAACCAAGAATGCAGATCTGAGCTGAGGTATCACAGTTGTGGAAAAACTTTGTGTGCCCCCCCATATGAAGTCATCAACGTGACAGGCAAGAACACCAGTTACAGCACAGTCCTGATCCAGCCAGTAGAAAACAGCTGGATCAACTTTTGACATTTTACCTCCTGCTGTTAGCACTATTTCTTTAACTCTGTTGTACCAGTATAAGGAAGCATCTGCAAGACCATACACACATTTCTTTAGCTTCCACAATGTTCCTTCACTCTTAGCCTCAGGAGGTGGTTTAATGTAAATGTCTCGTGATAGTGCCATACCTTGTAAGAAAGCAGACTTTATGTCCATAGAATGAAGTGTCCACTGTCTTTGACAAATAACTGCGAGAAGGAGCCGAAGAGACTCAGAAGCACATGTGGGTGAGTCCTTTTGCAGCTCTGATACTTCTAACTCCTCAAAGCCTCGAGCAACAAGTCGTGCTTTGGGTATTTGTCCTTTGCTTGTGTCTTTGAGAGTGCACACCCATCTGGTGGAAATACGCTTTTGTCCCTCATCTTTGACTTCCTCAAACACATTGTTGTTAGTCCAGTTCTTTATCTCTTCATGTTTTGCCAAGGTAAATGATACATCTTTTGTTACAAAAACATCATCATGGTCGTCTGTAGCGTTTGCGTCAGTAATGTTCATTTCCACCTGAAGATCCTCCACATCTGACATATCAACCGCTCCTGTGGTGCCTGCATCAACAGTTGGTTCAATAAATTGTAAATTAAACCAGTTTCTGTATTTACCTTTAGCTTTTCCTGCTCGGCCTAAGACCTTAGCTGTGTGTAAAGTCCCTCCATCTTTGTCCCTGTATGTCACAATTTGTCCCATTTTCAGGTTAGTATCTTTTTCCTTCTCTACAGCACTACAGCAGTCTGTGCTGCTGTAGTGTTACGCGTGTGGTGTTCTGGTTCTTCCTGCACCCTAGTGGATATTGCTGTAGGCTCCATTTGATTCGTACTTTGTTGCATTTCTGGTACAGTGTCATCTGTGTCTGTTGTGTTATTGTCAACAGTGTTCTGTACTCGCTCAAAGTTTGTATCATCTTCATAATCAACTCTTGTGACATGTTGATCCACATTTTCTGTGTTCTCCTTTTTTAGTCTGAGACGATGTACCCTAACGCAGGTTCCACCATGTCTGACAAAGACCACTGCACCATCCTGACCAATTACAACTCCTGGTCCTTTCCATTCTTGACAGTCCACTCGCTTGTAATAAACTTTGTCTCCGGTTTCATATTTTTCATCTGTATGCCGGATTTGTTTTCGCAGTGCTCTCCGTATTCTCTCCGAACATTCTCTTTCTGTAAATGCCTTTCTCGATGCATGTAAGGCAGAGATGTGTTTTGCCACCCACTCACTTTTAGTTGTGCCCTCTAGAGCTGGGGGTTTATCAGTTAGTATAGACGGCAGGTTGGGATTTTGTCCAAAGACTAACTGATGAGGACTGTAGCCATGGACACTTTGCATGGTGTTTTTAGCCATTAGAGCCCAGTCCATAGCTGTGCTCCAGTCACAGCCATTGCTCGACTTCACCTTCATTATGATCTCTGAGAGTGTTTGGTTATGTCGCTCCAAAAGTCCATTACTCCATGGACTGTAAGCAGCTGTTGTCTTTATTTCTATGTTAAAATTTTCCGCCATGTCTCTCACTTCCTCATTATTAAACTCCCCTCCATTATCACTGAATAATTTCTGAGGTGGACCATGCACACTTATCCAATCATGGACAAAATGTTTCACTATCTCAGAGGATTTCTTTGTAGTCAGAACGCTGCCCGCACTGAACCGTGTAAACTGGTCAATAATGTGTAAATACCACACACCTGGTTCAAGTTCGTGGAGATCTACTGCTACAGTCTCATTGTACTGAGATGCGAGTGGTAGACCAACAGCAGGCCTTGGTGTAGCTTTACTGTACCTTTGACACAGTTCACATTTACTCACAATTTTTTCCAGAAGATTGTTGCATTCTGTATCTTTGTTACCTGAGCTTTTTAGGAGTCTCTGAAGTCTCTCTGCAGAAGCATGACCAAATTGATTGTGAAGCTTCAGCAAAATCTTCTTTTTTTCAGATGTGTTAATTTCCTCCGAGATGATCAGTATTTCATTCTCACACTGATTTTCTTCATGTCCCTTGGTTTTGTTGTCCATTATGTTCACGCAGTAATGACCAGAGCTTGTAAAGTCCAGTTTTACAGGTTTGTTGAACATCACTGCTCTGTCGTTTTCCCTGTCCAGAACTGTCCCTGCTCTTTTCATGGAAGCTTTACTCAGAAGCAGTGGTATGTTGGCTGGGACTACATCTGTTTCAATGTGGCAACTGGTCTGTCCAATTTTTGCAGGAATTTTTAACTTTTTAGTGGAATACACTACTTTTCCATCACCAAATCTGAATGGCCTACAACTTGGTTCTTCTGTTTTTGTCAAGTCATCTAGTTTATTCTTGCTTAACCCAGTGGCATAGTTATCCAGCCACTCCTGTCCACATACAGTTCGAGTGCATGCTGTGTCAATAATTGCTGAACCAAAACACTCTGTCATAAAGATTTCTGCTTCAGTGGGTGACTCTTCTGTGTATAGAGTAATGTTACATTCCTCAACTTCATTTGTGCTACTCTCTTCTGTGAGTTTGACCTGCTCACCTCGGTGTGGACAGTCCTTGGCCCAGTGAAATGTGGATTGACAGACAGCACATTTTGATCTGCGACCATACCTGTCCAGTGGATTTGTGCCAGGCAATGGTGTTTTGCTGTGATCCTTTTGTGGGCCTGACTTGCCCCTTTGTCGTCTCTGTTCAGTAATATATGCAGTTTCTTGGTTTATTCCCATGCAGGATGTAGAGACTTTTCCTCCAAATATCCTCTTTAATGCTGACTTCATTGATGCAAATGTCAGATCTGTGCATGCTGTCAGAGCTAGCTGTCGATCTTTCATTTCTAGACATGCAGTATCCAGCAGTTTGAAAGCTAGCACTGCGTCGGGAAGCTCCATCTTGTATTTGCGCATCCTGGAGTACCGTTGCTCAAAATCAATTATATAGTCCGACATTGACACACTACTGTCTCTCGTAACCTTGTCAAAGTTTGAATACGCTTCGTAGATCAGGTCTTTTTCTTCCTTAAGAAACAAGTTGTCAAGCTTTGCAAGTAGCGTTTCCATACCGGAGTCTTTATCTAGGTCATCTACCGGTATTTCCATCGCCGTCTCTCGCGCTCTCCCCGACAGCGCCAAAACCACAGCAAGCGCTTGCTTGCTCTTTTCCAGATCCGTAACTCTAGTCCAAATGGCGACTTCATTCTTCCAGCTTTCAAACGACTTCCCTTCGTCGAAGCTCGGCGGGACTCTGTAGTTGCTAACCATCCTCTGCTACCATGATAAACAAGAACGAAACGATTTCTTCTGTTTGATAGCGACAACTTTACTTCACCGCCGCCCCAAAAAAAACTCAACAACAACTTCCGTACAGCTTCCCATATCTCCGCTTAGTCCCCCCCTTACATCCTCTTTAGGGCTTTTCACAATAAGAGTACCCAACAGAACATGACATAGTCAATTGTAACTTAACAGAAACGCCACCAGTGCCAGAAAACCATCAAGTGAAAAGTGTGTGTGTTAAAACTATGGAAAACAATTATGCCTTTGATTTATTGTTATACTACGATTGTAGTAGGTAGTAAACTATTTTAGTTTGACTGATAGGAAGAATTACCCCTCAGGATGTAAGAATTAAAAAATCAAATTCTGATCACATTTCCAATTCTTTATGCTTTTTCCACAGACATGAGGCTGACCCTTGCAAAACGAGAAATGGATGAAAGTTTGTTTGATTATAAAGTCAAATAAATGGGGACCACTCATCTAAAATTGTTGTCTTTGTTTTCAGTAAGCTTGTTATGCTAGAGACATTTCATGTTTTGTTTTGACCCAGTGATTATGATTGCTTCAACTAAAGGTATTTCAAATACTGTAAGGTTCTATATTTTTTCATTTATGCAAAAAGAAACAAATCACTTTAGAAAACACACTTTATTGTTTATTTATATAACAAATAGAACAACAACTCAGCACTCACTACAGCTAGGGCTGCACAATATAGAGAAAAAACTAACATTACAATATTTATTTTTTCTGCAATATATATTGGGATAGCAAATACAATAAATGTATATACTGACACATGTTAACATGACTCCCAATTGTAAAAATGAAATTATGAGAACTAAAAACTTCAACACTAGTGTATCGGACGGGTGTTGATCTCTAATTAGAACAATAAGTGGAGCACGGAGCTGGTTCAGAGATGCTTTTCTGAAGCAAAACACAAATTAACATGTTATTTAAAAAAAGAGGAAAAACATTGCACATCCTGTGATGCCAGTATTGCACATGCACACTGCGATGATAATCAAACAATATATTGTGCAGCTCTAACTACAGCATCAGTTACACTCTCTGAGGAACAAACCCCCTATACTGTCCATGTCCAGCCACAGCACGCAGCTCGTTCCACAATCTCCTGGTGAGGCGCAACACCCTCCTGCAAAATGTAGACCTCTATGTGTAGTAGTGTTGAAATACATATTTGCGACTGTTGGTTGTGTTACATGGTTTGTTTGTATTAAAAGACAACTAAAAAAATAATTTAGTTTAAAATGTTGCCAACAACGCCACCTAAGATTATGAGCTTAGGACTCAGACACAGGTTCTTTTAAAATCAGGGTTGAGCAGAGTTAAAAGACCACAATAAAAAATAAGGTTCACCAGGATTTATTTTCACATAGTCCAAAAGTGTTTGCTTGAGTCAGATAGTCTCGACGAAATCCTCCTCAGGACTGGATACTGGTTGTAGGCTAGTTCTTGAGGTGATGAGGGGGGATGAGGCCTTGGAAATCAATAAAGAAAATTGCCAGTGATAAGAAAGGAGTCTAAAAAGGGAATCCCTAATTAAAATCCAAATAAAATCCAAATGTTAAAATAGGCAATAGAGAGGTACTTAACCGGGAGAGGGGCGTATCGCAACAACACCCCTCTATGATCCCACGGTGCTTCCCTCTCAACTCCGGCCGGGTCCTGCTCGGGTCCTCCGAACCACGCGCCTCGTCTGCTTGGGTCCTCCAATCCACGCGCCTCGTCTGCTCGGGTCCTCCGAACCACGCGCCTCGTCTGCTTGGGTCCTCCGATCCACGCGCCTCGTCTGCTCGGGTCCTCCGAACCACACGCCTCGTCTGCTCGGGTCCTCCGATCCACACTTCCCGCGTCCGGCGCTCCACCTGCGGACTATGAACACAGCCACCAGTTCTCTGCCGACGCACCATCCACGCTTTCACCCCCTCTTCCCACCTGGCCCTGCAGCCAGCCTTCTGCAACTCAGACGGTTAGCGATACTCACGCTTGTCCTGGGTGACAACATAGTCGTTCACCCAGGCTGGAGTTGTCGCGCCGAACAGACACAGGCTGCTGCACTTCAGATACGAGGGTACTCTTGTGATGGTGGTCTGGTGGTTGGGCTGGTTCTCTGGCTGGTTCCCCGGCCGATTCTCCGGCTGGTTCCCCGCCTTCGGTGCCTTTGGCACCTCTGCCGTGTCCTGGCGTACTCTGGCCTTCTCCGACGTTCTCTGACCTTCTGTTCCTAACCTGTCGCTGCCTGGAATAAATGGTCATGCCCACGATCGCCACCAGCTGTGGCTCGTTGCGTTGATTGTCTGTTGCTGCTGTGTGACGTTCAAGGTCAGTTCGTAAAAATAAACACCATAAGTAAATCAAAGGAAATCTCAAATAAACTCAAAATACAACACATGCAATATAACAAAACATTCTATAAACTTAATCACAACAAAACATACAAGTCTAAACTGACCCCGTCACAGTTGCAACATTTCTGCTCCAGTAGCGTAGGCATGTCTCTGCATCTCTGGCAGATGCACCAAGAGGGCTGGAGATGGACTGGAGGAACTGGTGGAGGAGAATCAGGTACCAGTTGGCTGAGGACATCAAATATGAGACTGGGGTTCCGTAACAAACTTTGCTCCAAAATGGTCCATGCCTGGTGTAAATCCAGTCGTTGAATTTGTTCCTAGAAGTAACAAGATGAAGTAAATTGTAATTAAAAAAAGATAATAATTACTGTGGCTCGACAGCCAACAGCTGTTACATTACATACAATGAAGTATTTGTCAATTTCAGACTGTTACTTACATGTTCATATGCTATCCACTGCAAGGGCGTCAGTTTACTTTGAAAAGTGGTGGGGACAGTTACCATGACCAATGCCCCTCCCCCCCCTCTGTCACGATGTCAAGGCTCCATCTAATGATGATAATAATCTGTTAATATAGTATAATAATAATCTGATTTGTGTTGCTACAAGCTCAGTGGGCGCGCACTTCATCCTGCGCAATAGCGCAGCCGGTTTGGATGGAGTTGTGACAGTCGGCTGGTGCTTCTGTAACAATATAACCTGCCTATATAACTTTATCTGTTGATCCAACCATGCTCTTCTACAGCTGACACTGTGAAGAGCCTCCTCCTCCCGTAGCTGCTCTAGCGCTGTAGATATGTTTTTTTTTTCATATTTCATTATTGATGGGTACTCTATTTCGCACACTGCTGATGAGCATTTTTCTTATTAGCCTAATTCTCCGCGGGACTACGGCAAAAAAGGAAGAAAGTATTGTTTAGAGAGACGTGACAGGTGCATAAGCTGATCAGCTGTGGTCACTGAATTGTTAGACTACGAGGTCATTTCAATTTGCGCAACTGTGTTTTTTCGTTTTTTATTTTTAAAAAATAAAAAAATAAAAACTTAAAATAAAGGCCCCAGGCGTTTATTTGGGACCCGCGTTGATTAATAGTGTTCAACCTCCTTCCTTCTGGGGAAAGCGAGGCTTCACTCCGTGGCGGCAGGCGGCGGAGGAACGATGTGTTTCTCGAGACTGTAAATACGGCCAGGGCGGACTCGTGCTCGGTCTCGCTGACCTCTGTGGTCCTGGCCCGCACAGGTAGGCTACGGATCCGAGACCCCCGTCATGTCGGTCCTCCGCTCCTCTCCCTCACTTCAGCATCTGTGTTGGCTCGCTCCACCATCCTTTTCTTTTTTTGATAATGCAACGTAGGCCTATAGCCTAAATACGCGTATGAATAATCAGAGAACAGGTTGTTAACAGTACTTTTTAATAAGTCATTTACAAGGAGCGAGCCGAGCCAAGCTGACACTGTGCAGACAGGTGCTGGAGTGCGGATGAGAGGAGGACAGACCGGGAGGAGCAACCAGCTGAGAGGCGTCTCCTCAGTCCTCCGCCGTCTTTATTGTCTCCAGACACCCGCTCTAGTTGCATAGAATATATTTTGGCAACCAGAAAAATAATGTTGACCCGGAGATTATTTGGGATGGGCGTTTAATATGAAAAATATTTTGCTACACGGCGGCAATTTGGGACTCTATGCTTATTTGAAGTTTTATGCGCATTGAGTGAGTCATTGAGCAAGCGCGAGAGAAAAGTGATGCGCCAGATGATTTCCAACCGGCAAAAACAGAAATGAGACGAAAAACACAGAGACGTTGTCCCGTCGTCACGACGTGAACGAGGGTCAAGGGAGGATCAGATGGCTCAGGTTTAGTAATGAGGAAACGGTCACTGTCAGCGGCACATCTGTCAGCAGCTGAAAGGGGCCCGCGGAACCGAAGCGCAGGCAGTCGGCGCAAATGTTAACCGGTCTGCCGTGGTCTTCAGTTCGGCGTCTGTTTTATTTTTCACGCGAGCGTCTGTCAAGCTGGATAGATCATATCGCACCAGACAGGAAGTGAGGCACAGAAAAGGCGAGCGAATCCGGTCAATTTTGAAAATAAAATAGTTAAATGATGATTAATGAAGTTGCTTGTCCGTCTATAAATACTATGTGCATCTGCACAAGAGATACACGCACACAGAGGTAGAGACAGACCTGTGTGTGTGGAAAACTGAACAGGCTATAAACGAGTGGAGTCGATGTTTTACCGGCGGGGAGAGCATGCAGCAGAAGCAGCTCCCTGTGACCAGCAGCGCCTGAAGTTGCGCGCAGCGCCCGCTTCGTCCGGGCTGTGAGAACTACTTTAATCAAAGCTACATTGTTGCGAGTCGGCTCCGACAGAAGCTCTGCGCCGTGCACACTGTTTCAGCTGCCTATTGTCATAGTTTATCAACGTTTTTTCATCATTCTTCATTAGGATAATGTATTAATAATTATTAATAATTAATGAGTTAATTTTTCGGTGGGGACAAAATTGCTCTTGACAAAAAGTGGTGGGGACATGTCCCCAGCGTCCCCAGCGTAAATGACGCCTATGATCCACTGTGAGATCAAACTCTCAACCCGAGCAATGTCCTCAACGCCAATGTCATCACTTGTTTGGACACAACGCCCTCTGCCCCGTCGATCCCGGCCCTGACCCCGGCCAGATGCACCTCGACGGCTCCGTCGTCTGCCCGCCGCCCGTCTGCTGTAGAAGCAGAGAGGGTGTACTCCTCATCGGAGCTCTGCCGCTCGGTCTCAAAACTCTACACATCAACAGATGGGCAACATGTCACACATCAGAGGCATAGACTGTAAATGAGCTTCTCTTTTACTAGCAAACTAGGCTACGATAATGCCCTGGCTACTACTGTGTATGGCGTGCTACGGTGCTAACGAACCATAACCTACATTTAGCTACCTGACACACGGCAAAGTAACATAAATATTTGAGTTCTTATTTCCAAATAAACAATTGAGTAACAACTTCCGAACTTAGGTATAGCTACCCAGATTCTTATTCAAGCTTATCTAGCTGTGTGGAGTTGAATTTAAGTTTTTCTCTTACCGTTTCGCACTCCATGTCGCGTCTGCCACTCTGCCGCTTCAGGTCACGTTCGGCTGCAGCGACGCGCGAGCGCAGCACAAGCGCGGCAGAGAGGAGGGGCCAGGAGGCAGGGCATGAGTGCACCGGTGAGGGAGGGGGGGTGACGTCAAGCTTGTGTCGGTTCAAATTTTTCAGCTAAGTCTGCTCTCTTCTCCAACTTACCAACTGAAGCTTTAACCAGCCAGGGTGGTGCGCGGGCCGAATCGCCTTTTTGTTTACATTCTACTTCCGGGTAAAAAACCAGCACATTTGAATGGGAACAGTGGTAACAAATGAGAGTTTAGCTTTCCAGTTGTGTTTCTTGTTGTGTCTGTTTACCTGTGACCAGCTCACAAACAGCCTGTAAAGTTGATCATGAATCTTCCATCTTTAAAAGAGGAGGAAGAAGTTTACAAGAATCATTGAGAAAATATTTTTAAAAATCAACTGATTTAATCCATGAATGTGAAAACGTGAGTGAGAGACAGAGACAGACATGTAGAGACTGAAGTGTCTGTTCAACAGTGAGAAGGTTTCTGTGACAGGAGGAGACTCTGGTTCACTCAACACAGAGACACTGAGGAACCAGAACCAGACCACCAGAGTGTAAAGCCAGGATAGAGAGGTTGAGTGAAGGTGGTGTTGAAGGTGTAGAGGTGGATCAGTGAGTCAGAGGAGACTCTGTAGAAGGACAGAGAGCCAGCAGGACAGTCCACATACACTGCTACTCTGTTAGAGACAGAGGAGGAGGAGGAGGAGGAGGAGGAGGAGGAGGAGGAGGAGGAGATGATCTCTGTCCGTCTGTTATTGTGCCAGACGGAGTAACCACCATCAGAGCAGCTCAGACTCCAGGACTGATCGTTCCATCCAAACCCACAGTCTCTACTGTCTCCTTTCCTTCTGATTCCTCTGTAACTCACTGATATTTCAACCTTTCCTCTCCACTCCACCTCCCAGTAGCAGCGACCAGTCAGACCAGTTGAACACAGCAGCTGGGACCAGTGGTCAAATCTGTCTGGATGATCAGGATATGACTGATGCTCCTCCTTCACACGTGTCACCTTCCTGTTGTTGTCAGACAGTTTGATCTTTGTGTTGACTGTGTTTGTGTCGATTGTGAGTGGACAGGAATCTGATGGAGAGAACAAGACACAGCTGTGATCAGTTATTGATCATTGATCAGTTATTGACAGTTTGATGAAGACTCATGAGGTCAGTGATGTGACAGTGTGAAGATGGTTGAATGTAAACACACTTACACTTCCTCGGACCTGGTGACAAACACTGGACTCCAGCAGGCTGCACCCTGAAAGGAGGAGGGGGGTCAGAGCAGCAGCTTCTCTGTCAGCATGCACACATGGCTCTCTCTCTCACTCACACACACACACACACTGTTGTATCAGTGTGCTGACATGGAGGCTGGGATGTATGGATGAAGACTGAGCACAGAGAAGAAGGAGCTGGAGTCTTTATCTAGTGATGATACAGAGCAGGAGGAAACACTTCATCATGGGTTTTCTCCATGTGATGTCACTGCAGTGTCAGACACACACTTTCACTCTGATAGAAACATCTGATCACAGTGACAGGACGGATCAGGATCTCATCATCAATCGCTCTGTTCTTCTCTGCTCTTCACACAGATCAGCTGCAACACACTGACTCACTGAGATCAGTCACATCATGTGGAACAAAGCAGCCATCCTCAGGACCAGACCTCAGGACCAGACCTCAGGACCAGTCCTCGGGACCAGTCCTCAGAACCAGACCTCAGAACCAGTCCTGAGCTCCATCAAACCTGTCCACACATTTTGACTGGACTTGAAGTCAGAGTCCAGAGGAACCAGAGAGAAGCAGGCTCAGCTCAGAGCACATGGACTCAGACAGGAAGTGAAGCTCCAGCTGCTGGAGACTTTCATTAAGGAGACACTTTGTGGCTTCATCTGATCTGGAGTCAGACGTGTTGGAGCAGCACACACACAGTCTGAAAACAGCTGTTTGATCACACACACATTCAGCCACAAACACTGATTATTACACTGTTCACTACACTCACTCTCTTCTGATTGACAGCTCCAGACCTCTGGACAGTGAGGACATCTGGATGTCTCACTGTGATTTACTGTCTCCTCAACACAACAACACATCTCATCAGGACAAGATCAGGATCTCAGAGAGACTGAGCTGATTATTGATCATCAATATCTGACCAGACAGAGAGGGTTGGAGACTCTGGAAAAACGGTTCTATCAGGACACATTTTGAAAATACAAAGTCAAAAGTCGCAGCTCCTTTCCTCAGACTTCTCTCTGAAGCCACGCCTTCACCTTTATGCAGACCTGGGGAGAGGGACGGCAGCTTGACGAGGCAGAACCAGACATGAAGGCATCTGATCGGTTTTTCCTTTTCGGAGCGAAAAGCATGGATTGGTCAGAGTTTTGTCAGTCCTGCAGCTGCTACAGAGTCTGATTGTTTTTGTTCCTACTTCTGAATACATAATGTATTGACTATTCTCAGGACAGAAGGACCATTTCACCCATTGTAACAAAAAGTGTTTCTGAACATGATTACCAACCATAACTTGAAACCAGCTGCAGCTGAAATGTTTCCTCATCAACTCTGAAATAATGTCTGATCAAAACATCTGGAGAGACTCAGAGCACAGCTGCCAACAGCTGGTTTCATCACTGAGATCTCTTCTCCTGAATGTGACACAGTGAGTCATGAGGAGACACTGAAGTCATGAGGAGAAACTCCTGATCCCAGTAGTTCATCACTGTGACTGATGGAAGCTGCACACCTCATGTTGGAAACACTCGGAGATTTTAGCTTCGGTATAAACTGTGTTGGGACGAGTCAGACTGAGACAGAGGACGTCAGTGGAGTGGGCGGAGCTTCACTGTGGCCTACACCACCTCTGGATATGGTCTGAGTGATCAGATCTGATGTCATCAATGCATCAATCACCTGAGACAGATGGGTAACACTTTACTTGACACCACCGTCATAAGAGTGTCATGACACTGTCATAAGAGTGTCATAAACATTATGTCAATGTCATTAAACATTTATGACTGATGAAGCCTGCGTAAATTCATGCAGGGCACGGTAGTCGGCAGCCCCAGCTGTAGTCAGCTGACAGCCAGCCCATTAGTCTCTGTCCAATCACATCCATGCTCCTACCATAGGCGGTCTATTTAAATGTAGGCTGTCACACTGATTTCCCCCTCGACACGGCTCTGATCGCTGCGCATTGCTGCGCTGGAAAAGCTTGGACACGTTAGACACGTTGAAGTTACGCACTATAGCTTTAAGTGTCATGGTTAGTGTACACGGCTCTTGCTGCTGCTTCCGCCGCCGGTTTTGCGAGACGGGCTTCCGCGTGAGGGAAGGATTACTGCTCGTGTTCGTGCTCGCCCTGCTGCTGCTTGTGTCGATGTGGACCGGCGGCGGCTGACGTGTCATGGTGCCGCTGTGAAGCTCTCGAACGGAGGACGCCATCTGCGACGACGGGGGGGCTGCTTCTCTCCAGCGGGACACACCTGGCAGGTGCGGCGGCGTCTCAGCTGTTCCATTGATTGACGGCGGCCGGTCCGGTTCTGGGCTGTGGAGGTTCTGTTGCCAGCCATGCTGCCACGCGGTCGGAGCGTCACACAAGGAACGGTTTGCTTTATTCTTATTCACGCTGGGTTTCAACCTCCATAGCAATAATGCAGAATCATATTTGGCATTGAATTATCACAGTTGCAGCTTTCGTTCGTGGGTTTGGGGGGTTCTTTGTCTATTTTCTTATGAGCAATGAGCAAATTAATTAGAGTCTGCAAACTCTATCATGCAGCTAATAAAATAACGCTGTTCTGAGGAGATGGCTGGGATAGTTGCATTGTTAAAGTCATGACCTCGTTTGTTGCGCATTCAGAGGTCTGCTTCTGCAGCAGGCGCTGCATCTCACAGGCTCACTAAGGTAGTATGACCTCTTCTGAGTAGCATGCTGCTCTCATTTAGCAATTCAGAGGTGAGAGGGTCAGAGGTCAGCAGCCAGCGGCTGCCACACATATATAGGCACATCCAGATAGAATGACCTTTTTGCGGGATGCATGCTTGCGCCCAATTAAAACATAATTCAAGGTCTGCAGAGAGCCTCTGTGACACATATTTAGGCACACTCAGGTAGGATGACCTTTCGCAGGATGCATGCTTGCGCCCAATGAAAACATATAATTTAAGGTCTGCAGAGAGCCTCTGTGACACATATGTAGGCACATAAGGTAGTATGACCTCCTCTGGGTTGCGTGCTGCACCCGATTAAAACATAATTTCTGAGGTCTGCGGCAAGCTGCCGCTACACATAGCCATGGCTGATGCTCCGCATGGGCTTATAGGGTGGCGTTGGGCTCCATTGTTTTTGGGGGGTTTAAATTGTCTCCCTGGAGCGACATAGCATGCGCTTGTCCATCCAGGGAGCTCCCAGAGTGGAGCTTCAGCGCCAAGCCAAACTGTATTCCATTTGTGGCTATAAATGGTTTTAATCATGACGAGAGTGTTCCTGAATGAAATGAAGCCTGCGTAAATTCATGCAGGGCACGGTAGTCGGCAGCCCCAGCTGTAGTCAGCTGACAGCCAGCCCATTAGTCTCTGTCCAATCACATTCATGCTCCTACCATAGGCGGTCTATTTAAATGTAGGCTGTCACACTGATTTCCCCCTCTACACCGCTCTGATCGCTGCGCATTGCTGCGCTGGAAAAGCTTGCCTCCTCCACCCCAGCCTCCACCTTCTCAGTGTCTCAGTGCTTTCTTCCACTCTGGGGGGTTTAAATTGTCTCCCTGGAGCGACATAGCATGCGCTTGTCCATCCAGGGAGCTCCCAGAGTGGAGCTTCAGCGCCAAGCCAAACTGTATTCCATTTGTGGCTATAAATGGTTTTAATCATGACGAGAGTGTTCCTGAATGAATTGTCATTAAGTGTCATTAAGTTGTCATTAAGTGTCATTCGTTTTTGTTGTCTTGATTATGACACCTTGACATTAATCAAGGTGACATAACCAGAAGTCGTCTTTGTCATGACAACTTGACATTAATGAAATATTTTCTGTTTAGCTGACATAATTATGATTAATTAGATGTGCAAGGTTACTTAAAACTGACTGTCACGACACCATTATGACAGTGTAATGAAGACATTCTGATACCTCAAGCATAGCATTTTTATTTGTCATTTACATATCATGAAGGATAAACTGACTGTCATGACACAATTATGACAATGTAAAAAATATATTCGGTGACCCCCAAGTAAAGTGGTAGCATTTTTACTTTTTGTATTTCTTTCATTTTTAAAAATCCAAGCTTTTATTTTGAAAGTTCGCGGATATGACGCAAGTAGCTCTCCTCTCTCCTCAGTCTGCACTGCTCCTGACTGATTGAGGTAATGTAGTCCAGGCTCCGGGACAAAAACCTTGTATTTGATGAGTTTCAATGCTAATTTATCGAAACATTGTTAATATAAAACAGTTTGGAGATGAGTTTGTGGTGTTTTCTGTCGAATAGCATGTTTTAAGAACCGTTTTGAGCAGGAGAGAGAAAGTTGTTTTGCCGCGATTTTTCCTTGTGTGTGTGTGTCTGTGTGTGCGTGTAGTGTGCATGTGGTCATGCGTCCTTCATGTACTGTAGCTACTAGTCTACTTGCTGAATGTATTTTATTTTGTGGTAGGACTTTTATGGAGAAGATTAACTCACATCCATTTTGTTTTGTGTCACCATCATACAGGTATTAACCACTCAACCCTGGGTCCTGTGTTATTGTGCACAGAACACAACCAGTGCAGACAGGGCCTGCAGACCGTCCCGGCTAACTGCAGCGCTGCAGCTGAGGTCAAGGCATGCCTTGACATAAAATTCTGCCTGGAAATTGAATTATTTATTTATGGTTTTTTTTTAATAGTTTAAAAAAATAGTTTTTAGACCCCATTATTACATATTATAGCCTAATGGTTTGTATCATTTCAAGCTTTCAAAAATGTTTGATCTCTGTTTTATGTCAGATGTGAAAAAATTATTACATTGTCATAATCATGTCGTGACAGTCAGTTTATCCTTCATGGTATGTTAATGACAAGTAAAAATGCTACCACTTTACTTGGGGGTCACCGAATATATTTATTACATTGTCATAATCATGTCGTGACAGTCAGTTTATCCTTCATGATATGTTAATGACAAGTAAAAATGCTACCACTTTACTTGGGGGTCACCGAATATATTTATTACATTGTCATAACGGTGTCATGACAGTCAGTTCATCCTTAATGATATGTTAATGACAAATAAAAATGCTACCACTTTACTTGAGCTCACAGTATTTCTTCATTACACTGTCATCATGGTGTCGTGACAGTCAGTTTTAAGTAACCTTGCACATCTAATTAATCATAATTTTGTCCGCTAAACAGAAAATATTTCATTAATGTCAAGTTGTCATGACAAAGACGACTTCTGGTTATGTCACCTTGATTAATGTCAAGGTGTCATAATCAAGACAACCAAAATAATGTCAACTTGTCATTACAAAAACGAATGACACTTAATGACAACAGTCGTAAATGTTTAATGACATTGACATAATGTTTATGACACATTTATGACAGTGTCATGACACTCTTATGACGGTGGTGTCAAGTAAAGTGTTACCGACAGATGTTAATACCAGGTGTGACCAGATGTGAACGGTGCCATAGAAAATGTTCCAGCTCCTCCTCCTCTATCAGACAGTGTGTGTGGCTGCAGCAGCCTCTCCATACCTGAGAGAGTCCAGTCTCCAGTCTGGATCCTCCAGTCCAGCAGACAGCAGCTTCACTCCTGAGGCTCCTGGATGGTTGTAGCTCAGGTCCAGCTCTCTCAGATGGGAGGGGTTGGAGCTCAGAGCTGAGGCCAGAGAAGCACAGCCTTCCTCTGTGACCAGACATCCTGACAGACTGAACACACACAACAACACACAGGAACCCTCTGTCAACACCTGCTGCTGTGTTCAAGTGGCATCAGATAAACAGCTGGATGGATCCTCACCTGAGAGTCTCCAGTCTACAGTGTGGACTCTCCAGTCCAGCAGACAGCAGCTTCACTCCTGAGTCCTGCAGGTTGTTGTTACTCAGGTCCAGGTGTCTCAGACTAGAGGACTGGGAGCTGAGGACTGAGGACAGAGCTTCACAGCTTCTCTCTGAGAGGTTACAGCTGCTCAGTCTGAAGAGATGATCATGAGGAATTAAAGAAGAAAGGAATTTATTTTCTGTCCTGTTGAAAAGACAGAAGTGTTTTTATATAATGATGAATAAATCCAACTATCTCTACACTTACAGAGCTTTGTTGGAGGCTTTGACCACTGGCAGCAGCCTCAGAAGAGCCTCCTCTGAAGCAGAGTATTTCCTCAGGTCAAACTCATCCAGATCTTCTTCTGATGACAGTAAGATGAAGACCAGAGCCGACCATTGACCAGGAGACAGTTTATCTGTGGAGAGACGTCCTGATCTCAGGGACTGTTGGATGTCCTCCACTAGAGAACCATCATTCAGTTCATTCAGACAGTGGAACAGGTTGATGCTTTTCTCTGCAGAGGGAGTCTCTTCAATCTTCTTCTTGATGTACTGGACTGTTTTCTGATTGGAGCGTGAGTCACTTCCTGTCTTTGTCATCAGACCTCGTAGGAGAGTCTGATTGGTCTTCAGTGAAAGACCCAGGAGGAAGCGGAGGAACAAGTCCAGGTGTCCATTTGGACTCTGTAAGGCCTCGTTCACAGCGCTCTGGTAGAAAGGTGTAGATGTGTCTCTAAACACTTGAGACCACAGAGATGTTGTTTGGTGTGACATCAGGTTGAGTCCAGAGTTGATGAAGGTCAGATGGACATGAAGAGCAGCCAGAAACTCCTGAACACTCAGATGGACGAAGCAGAACACCTTGTCCTGGTACAGGCCTCTCTCCTCTTTAAAGATCTGTGTGAACACTCCTGAGTACACTGAGGCTGCTCTGATATTGATGCCACACTCTGTCAGGTCTGTTTCATAGAAGATCAGGTTTCCTTTCTGCAGCTGCTCAAAAGCCAGTTTTCCCAGAGACTCAATCATCTTCCTGCTCTCTGGACTCCAGTGTGGATCTGTCTCAGCTCCTCCATCATACTTGACCTTCTTCAGTTTTAGATGAACCACCAGGAAGTGGATGTACATCTCAGTCAGGGTCTTGGGCAGCTCTCCTCCCTCTCTGGTCTTCAACAGCTCCTCCAGAACTGTAGCAGTGATCCAGCAGAAGACTGGGATGTGGCACATGATGTGGAGGCTTCGTGAGGTCTTGATGTGGGAGATGATCTCTCTGGCCTGCTGCTCATCTCTGAACCTCTTCCTGAAGTACTCCTCCTTCTGTGGGTCAGTGAACCCTCTGACCTCTGTCACCATGTCAACACAGTAAGGAGGGATCTGATTGGCTGCTGCAGGTCGTGTGGTTATCCAGAGGCGAGCAGAGGGAAGCAGGTTCCCCCTGATGAGGTTGGTCAGCAGCATGTTGACTGAGGTGGACTCTGTCACATCAGTCAGGATCTCAGTGTTGTGGAAGTCCAGAGGAAGTCGACACTCGTCCAGACCGTCAAAGATGAAGACCACCTGGAACTGATCAAAGCTGCAGATTCCTGCTGCTTTGGTTTCAGAGAAGAAGTGATGAACAAGTTCCACCAAGCTGAACTTTTTCTCTTTCAGCACATTCAGGTCTCTGAAGGTGAAGGGAAATGTGAAGTGTATGTCTTGGTTGTCTTTGTCTTCAGCCCAGTCCAGAGTGAACTTCTGTGTTAAGACTGTTTTCCCAATGCCAGCCACTCCCTTTGTCATCACTCTTCTGATTGGTCGGTCTCTTCCAGGTGGGGCTTTAAAGATGTCTTCTTGTCTGATGGTTGTTTCTGGTCTGTCTGGTTTCCTGGACGCTGTTTCAATCTGTCTGACCTCATGTTCATCATTGACCCCTCCAGTCCCTCCCTCTGTGATGTAGAGCTCTGTGTAGATCTGGTTCAGAAGAGTTGGGTTTCCTGCTTTAGAGATCCCCTCAAACACACACTGGAACTTCTTCTTCAGGGCAGATTTGAGTTTACGTCGACAAACTGGAGCAAGATGTTCTGAATGAAAACACAAGAAATCAGACCAATAATAAATATAACATGTTAATTCCACCAAATAACAACTATATGAACATGTTTCCCTCCATGTATTGATGTCAGTGAACGTCTCATTTGTCCATCATGTTGAATCTTTAGAGAAATCCTCTTACTGCTCTGCAGACGCTCAGCCAGCTCCTCCTGCTTCCTGCTCCTCAGGAGCTTCACTGTGATCTTCACTAACGCCTCTCTGATGCTCCTCTGCTCTTCATCCTCACCGTCCACCACCTCCTCATCCTCCCTCTGACTCCCTGAGCATTCTGGGTAATCTGGACTCAGAAGCTTGTGGATCTTCTTCAGCTCGTTCTTCACAAAAGTGAGCATGTTGTCCTCCAGCAGCTGGAACAGAAACTCTATGAGTGACAGCATCAAACTAAAAGCATGGAGCCAAACATCAGATCCATGTTGGACAGACTGACAATCCACTGGTGTCAAAGTGCAGCATGGAGATGATGGTGAACACAACAGATGGAACAGCAGCTGTTGGACATGTCCTCACCATAAATATGGAGTCCAGGTGTGTTTGATGCTGCTGGGCAGACTGACCACTGGACTGAACCTCTGAGCTCTCCTGCTCCACTCTGTGGAGGAATCAGTGTCAAGTCAACATCAGGACAGAGAGATAATACAAGATGGACTTTATATGTCCCCTGAGGACGTTCACAACAGACACAGACACTTTGGTTTCAGACCTGGTCCAACAACACGTCGTACAAACTGGTTCATTTCTACAATAACCTGAATCTGACTGTCAGTTACAGCTTACATCTGATCAGCTGATCCACCTCCTCCTTTAAAGGTAATGTACCAGTCCTTTGAGTGGTCGCTCTTTAAAGACAGACAGCTGGGTTCAGGAGAGTCTGGTCTCTGCTGCTGGATCCTGAAACAACAACACAACTGATGTTAATATTTTAGATACATTTTTTTTCATTTCATTTATTACCTTATTTTTACAGGGACAGTGCACAATTTGAGCAATTGTACCAGAGTTAGCTGACAGCTAATTTACATCTGTTGTCCCTGGACAGGCAAACAGAAGAAGCGACCATCAGTACAATAAATACAATGCATACAAATAAAACAATACATAAAATTCCATCGATGTAGTCAGAATAGGCTACATGCCTGTCAGTCATAGGTGGTTACATTTCTGTGATTTTTTTAACCAGGACTTTAGACTGGACTTGAAATCTGCTAGACTTCCAGAGTCTCTTAAATGTGTTGGTATAGAGTTCCACCTCTCTATGAGTCTAATAGAAAAGGCAGATTGTCCAAAAGTTGTTCTTCTAAACTGTGGCACCCAGTCACCCCGGGTAGATGCTCTAGTCCTGCCAGCTCTGCCACTGCTGGGGCAGGATAGGCATTCCATAAGGGGAGGGGGCGCCAGGTTATGAATAATTTTAAACATCAGACAAACATCAGAATAAAACATGAAATTATCCAAATTTAAAAGATCATATTTTTTAAGAATGTTGCAGTGATGATAATCCTTTGGTTTTTTATCTAGTGCTTTTAAAATTTGTTTATAAAGTGCGTAAACAGGCTTCAGTACAGTTACACCGGCCTGTGACCAGGTTGTTACACAGTAAGACAAATGAGGAAAGATCATAGTCTGCACAAAGAGTTTAGCTGTGAATGGCGACAACTGGTGCCTGATGCTCTTGAAGTTATTCAGATTAAATTTAACATTTTTAATGACCCTACTTACTTGCTTTTTAAAGGACAAGTTGGTATCAATTACTATGCCTAAGTACTTAACATGTGTCACACTCTTGATGATCTCGCCATTAATTAAGATATCAGGGTTAACTGAGTTATTAATCCTCTTTGTGAAGTACATACAAGTTGTTTTACTAATATTAAGTGTTAGACAAGAGTTTGCTAGCCAATCTGACACCTTGCTCATTGCACTAGTCAGATTGGCTGCAACATCATCTTTGTTTCTTGCATGGGTGAACATCACAGTATCATCAGCATACATTTGGGTGAAAACATCTGGACAAACTTGAGGAAGGTCATTAATATATATACTAAATAAGATTGGTCCTAAAATAGACCCTTGGGGGACCCCTACTGTACAGTCTGCAAAAGAGGAACGCTTATCACAGACTCTTGTACACTGTTTCCTGTGGTTTAGGTAGGACTCCATCCAGGTTAGGGCATTGGCTGACAAATTAAATTTGGAAAGTTTGGAAAGTAAAATGTCATGGTTAACGGTGTCAAAGGCCTTTCTTAAATCTAAAAACACAGCCCCAACAACCCCACCTTTGTCAAGATAGTTTTTGATTTGTTCCACAAAAAAACAGTTTGCTGATTCTGTTGAATAATGCTTTCGAAAACCAAATTGCATTGGGTGCAGGCTGAAATTGCCTTCATTTAAGTAAGAAACCAACTGATCACAAACAACCTTTTCAGCAATTTTAGAAGCTATTGGGAGGATACTAATGGGTCTATAATACATAGAACATGGAACATGGAACATGAATACATGGAACATGAATACAGAAAGGTTTTGGAGTTTCATGAAACCTGGCTTAATATGTGTCAGATTTCTACAGACCCTGCACAGAGAAAAATAGAAGTATGGAAATGTTGCTCCAGGTGTACCTTTTTAGAGACAATTTTGTACCCATTGGTTCCGGTACATTTTTGTACCTTTTCAAAATAGAGCAGTTTAAGAGCAATTGTGCACCCAGCAACTAGTGTGTATGTTTGCTCTGTGACTTGCCCTGAGTGAGGATCAATCCCACAACCTCCTGCACCAGAGGCGACGATGCTAACCGCTTCACCAACGGATTGACAACTGCTTGACAGATTGCTTAACACGTCTTTTAGGGGTGAATTAGTCCACTGTCTCTGATAATGTACCTTTAGGGGGTAAATACATGTACCTTAGGAGTACATACATATACCTTCTGCCATTCTGGAACATTTATGTGCCTTTTCTATCCCCAAAAGGTACATATAGGTACTCTGGAGTACAATAATTGGCCCTATCAGCTACAGTAGGACAGAACCGTACCTCTAAGTACAGAAATGTCCCCCTTCTGTACCCCTATTTTTCTCTGTGATGGATGACGACAACAGAATGAGTTTTGCGGGAGATAATGTGTTATTTGCATTTCAGTGCCCCGATCACTCCCACTATATGGCTATAAGCAGCATTTGAATAGACCTAAATATCGTCCAGAGTAACACCAAAGTTACATGGGCGAGTGAATGACCTTATTTTATGCCAGAGATAAGGTTGAGGTTGTAAAAAAAAAAGGCACTTGTCCTTTAACATGTGGATGTTCAGGTAGGGACTCTTTGCTGCACTGACTGTGCCTCACTGATTTTATGGAGAATCATTGAAATTTGACTCCACAGGAAGAACGTACAACAGAGACTTGAAAGCGTTGAAATTTAGTTTAGTCTTACATCTGATCAGCTGATCCACTTCCTCCTTTAAAGTCTATGACCTTTGAGTTGTTCCTCTTTAAAAACAGACAGCTGAGTTCAGGAGAGTCTGGTCTCTGCTGCTGGATCCTGAAACAACAACACAACTGATAAATGTGCAGGTTGGAGACCTTCAGTCTTTTTATTAACAAAACAACTGAGTCTTCCTGACTGTTTTGAATTCTGACCTTTCAACATCAGATTCCTTCAAGTTGAGTTGATGACTACTGATGGACTCATCGTTCTGCATGGACGCACAGCTGGGTCCAAATCCAGGTCCAGCAGACTGATCCATGCTGCTGAGGTCACATCCACATCAGCTCACACACACTTTGTAGCTTGACCTGCAGAGGAAACACACATCATTCATCATGTCCATCATGTCTCCAGCTACTCCTCCCTCCACTGATTGGCTCTTCTTCTCTGCTTCATATCAGTGTCAGCTGAATGCAGTCACACAGCAGTGAGGAAGAGGAAGCTGCCATCAGCTGCTGTACTTCTACTATCAGTCCACTAGATGGCGTCATGAAGCTGCAGATCTGAGTGGAGAGACTAGTGTTTTTAGTTTATTTCTCCCACTGAACCATAAAGGTTTAAAATATTACACAGTAGAAGAACTGTGACTCAGTCCATGTTGTACCAGATGTATAGGCCAGGCAGGGTAAGCAGCACTAATATAGCCTTATCCTACTATACAAGGTCACTGCTGTTTTTTGTGCCCTGTTTTTGTCTGAAATACAGTATGTTGTAGGCACAATAAAATATTTTTCATTTCATTAAAAAAAGAGAGTTCCTATTAAACCATCCACGGGGAAAACACGAAAAAGAGTGGAGGGACTACAAGTGTTCACAGGTGAGGCACCTTAGCTACGCTTTACATGAAACAAGGAACACAGGGGACACATTCACACAAGAATTTTAAAACACAGGAAGTTATCGAGAAAACGTTATGTAACAGATGATAGGCAGTAACAGTCGGTATTGATTAGTGAAAGGCAGTTACAGTCAATATTGATCAGCGATCAAACATTTAAACTGTTCACCTTACCTTAACAGGAGAAAATAAACTGTGACAAAAAAAGCTGGTTCAAAAGTGAAAGTAAACTCTAAACAGGTAGTGGGGGGAGGGGAGGGGTCACATGATCTGAGTGGAGAGGCTGGTGTTTTTACTGCAGTTTATTCTCCCACTTCTATTAAATATTAAATATTACGCAGTAGAAGAGATGTGAAGTAGCCTACAGACTCATTTTCTATGTTGTACCAGACGGCTGCATTGTATCGGGTAAGCAGCAGTAATGAGGTGCCTCATACAGCCTACTCATGCTTATTTCATTTTTGATTAGTGGTGTTATTTATTTATTTATTTTTTTAAATTTTATTTATACAAACAAAAAAATGACAACCACGTGACTTATACAACATAAAATGACGACAACGTAGTTTAACATAACATAACATAAAGAGCAAATTAAGAAAAAAAGAGAGGGGGAGAGAAGGGAGAGAGGGAAGTAAAGATCTATTGTTTGATGTGTGTGTGTGTGTGTGTGTGTGTGTGTGTGTGTGTGTGTGTGTGTGTGTGTGTGTGTGTGTGTGTGTGTGTGTGTGTGTGTGTGTGTGATGAGATAATGGTAATAATGATAATAGTTATGGATGTAACACCAAAGGTAATAGTACTGAGAATAGAATGAATACATTTAAATAAAAAAAAATAAAAAATAAATAAAAATAAAAACAGACAACGAGAGAAAAAACCAACAAAACAAAAAGAAACCAATATGATCTTCAACGACTTGTTGTAAGTGGGGATGGTGAGAGAGGGGAGGGCTGCAGGAGGCAAGCTGGTTAATTTTGAATTGAATACAGAATATTGATTAGTGGTTTTATGTTGTTACCATACAATTGATTGTATTACGTCACGTCAAACAGGCGAGGCAACTTTCATAGTTAGTTTCACTTTTGACCAACGTTTGTGTCGCAGTTTATTTTCTCGTGTGAAGGTAAGGTGAACAGTTTGAATGTTTTCCTAGTTAACACCTGTTGTTACCTGAGGTCTCTGCTTTTCAGCTTCTCGTTGTGTTGTTGTGTTATTATTATGTTGCTGTAGCTGAGTCAGAGCATAATAGTGGTTGTTTGTGTGTGTGGTGGTGGAGCAGTTGATGAGGCCAGTGCCTTTCCTGTTATTCATTAATTGTTTATTGCTTTATATTACTTTATAGTACTATACTTTACTGTGTCCCATCAACTGAGTGGATCTCAGTCCTTGTGTGTGTCAGTGGATGGAAACAGTGGTCCATGGATCATGTTGCTGCTGCTGCTGGCTGCAGCTTCATGACGCCATCTAGTGGACTGATAGTAGAAGTACAGCAGCTGATGGCAGCTTCCTCTTCCTCACTGCTGTGTGACTGCATTCAACTGACACTGATATGAAGCAGAGAAGAAGAGCCAATCAGTGGAGGGAGGAGCAGCTGGAGACATGATGGACATGATGAATGATGTGTGTTTCCTCTGCAGCTAGAGCTGTGAGCTGATGTGGATGTGACCTCAGCAGCATGGATCAGTCTGCTGGACCTGGACCTGGACCCAGCTGTGTGTCCATGCAGAACGATGAGTCCATCAGTAGTCATCAACTCAACTTGAAGGGATCTGATGTTGAAAGGTTAGAATTTAAAACCGTCAGAACAGACAGTTCAGTCTCTACATGTCTGTCTCTGTCTCTCTCTCACATCCTGTAAATAATCTGATGTGAAATATATATTGATATATTGCTTTTATAAAACGGTTACCAATAAAGACAATATGAAAGAGGAATACGCAATCAATTTCATGTAGTTTTTATTCAACCAGAAATATTATCTAATCAAACAGCCTCACTGTGTAACACCCTTGCCTATGATGCCCCCTGCTGGTCAAAACGAGACACAAATGCTGTTTTTAATATTTTATTCATGTATAAAATACATCATCTCTAATCTCTCTGCAACAAACAGAAACAAATGTAACAGTTTGGGTTTAACCATCTGTGTGTGACGACCTTCACACTAAAACATAATAATAAATTGTTTTATTTTCCTAAAGCTTTAACCTTCTGAGTTCAGAGTTAATTCTCTCTTAAACCAAACACCGATCAGAACCTGATCAGACCTGAACTCATCAACAGCCCAATCACCAATCAATAGCCTAACAGTGAAAGTGAATCAGAGTCAAACAGCATTGAGTTCAGATGTGAGGTCATCGATCAGTGACTTCATCATAAACAATAAACAGAAACTCTGAGGTTGACCTTTGACCTTCGGTCAGACTGACGATCTGAAGTTTCTCTTAAAGACACAGTGAATGTTTCTTTGTGAGGTCATGCAACGTTGTGATGTCATCACTCCTCCAGGCTGCCGTCGCTGAGCAGGAAATGAGGTCTGACCAGCGACAGCATGGGGCCCCTCGGGGCCCCGGCCAGACAGTACGCCTCGTCCGGCCCGACGCCCTGAGACCGCAGCGTCCTCAGCGCGGCGCAGCAGCTTTCTCTGCCGCCGCACGCCGTCACCATGACGAAGCTAAGCGGGCTGTCGACCATGCCGAACCTCCGCTGCATCTCACCGAGTCGAGCCGACAAACTCTGCAAAAGGAGGAGAGAGACAGTGAACGCAACCTCCAGGTCAGAAATGGTTAACAACAGCTGATGGAGGAGGCAGGTGGCGGCGGCGAGTAGCTACCTGAGCGGCCTGTTGACACGCTGGTGCCGGGCCGACGTCGGGCCGGATGACGGCATCGCCACAGAATAAAACTCTGAGCTGCTCAGACGAACAGGAAGCCGTCTGCTGGTCCAACAGCGCCGAGAGGACGCCTGGACCGAGGACAAGGAGGATTCACCTTCTGACACCACACTCACCAACACACCGTCAACACAGGATTAGAGCTGCAACAATGAGTCAACTGATCAAACAACAGTTGATTATTAAATTAATCATCAACTATTTTGATAATCGAATAATCTGATGGGTTGTTTTTTAAAGGGATAGTTCAACATTTTGTCAAACTGCCCCAGTGCCATAATCCCTATAGACCACTTAGACGTCGACGTCACAGTGAAGTACTGGTGGCAGAAAAATACCGGAAGTAAGCAACAAATACACATCCTGACATACAGTTCAACCATAAGCTCAACTTTAAAAAGCAGCGCTGCTGCTTGGCTGCAGCACGACCCTAATCTGTGATGATGAGCCCACATTAGAGGGTGAATTTCATTTAATTTTCGTAATCGCGGTGCAGAACAGTGAGTTTGGAGCTGACGAAAGGAGAGAAAAAAAGAGAGTCGTGCCGCGGCGAGACCGGTGAAATGTTGATTAGAGAGGGAGCGATCAGCGGTGACCACCGCACTGACGGACCCGGTGGAAATTGGGGTGATACAACGACTGCTGCGAAGGAACTATAAAGAACTCAGCTGTGATTTAAACTAGGACCTAAACCGAGTCGAGTAGGCTGGAGCCAGGCTGTAACTGTGTAGTGGAGAAGCGGCAACACACGCGCGTCCCCTCAGATGCGGCTGCACCTCTAGGTCACTGGCGTGTGTGTGTGTGTGTGTGTGTGTGTGAGAGAGAGAGAGAGAAATAAAAGCTCTGACTTGCTTGACGTTGTTTGGTGTCACTCGCTGATTTGCACATGTAGGTTACAATATCTCGACCCCGAATATGAGACGACTCGTCCTTTACAACTTTTTTCGACGGAAAAAATACTCATATTCGGTCCCTAGCAACGGTCTGTGATATAGCCTAACAACGGTCTGCCTGTTAGCCTACAGAAATAATAGACATACATAACTGTAATATACAGCCATACAAGTACAGTTTGCTGTCAGTATATACCGTAGTTGGCGGATTTGTTGATGATCGCCCACATCTTTATACAGCAGTGTTTTGTGTCCCTGTCACTGGCTAGGCAGTAACGTTACAGTATGTCGGTCCGTAACACACAACACAGTCCGTTCCTAATCGGTAACTTAGCCTACTCAGGTATGATGACCGGTTTTCTGTTGACAAAGCATTAAAATAATCATATATAATCATATATAATATGATAATATGATATGATCCATCTTCCTCTGATTTGATCGCCCTTGATGCCGGCTTTCCACTGTTGACACCGGATCAACTGTCACTTTCTGCCACCAGTGAAGCCCCGCCCACAACATACGTCATCATTGTTTACAAACATAGAAATGGTCTATAGTCATAGCAGTAGGTTCGTTACCTTTAATTGTCGGTGCAAGCTGTTTTTAGAACGGTGGAGCAGAGCCGTGAGCTGCTCAGAGCTACGCTACGGAGGCTCATGGGATTTCTTGGTTTCCCTCATCAAATACACAATCCAACAACTCCACAACGCTCTGGTGGACAAGTTGTGACCTGCACATTCACCACACTATGAGATAATAACACAACGTTAACACACAGAGTTGTTTTAGAGGGAAATACAGAGACTGTTGATGAACAACTGTCCCTGAAGGCAACATGCATCAGAGGTTTTACATGAATTTACCTCTATTTAATGAGTTGTAATGCATTGTGATCCTGAGCAGCTCACGGCTCTGCTCCACTGTTCTAAAAACAGCTTGCACCAACAATTAAAGGTAACGAACCTACTGCTATGACTATAGGGGTTATGGCAATGGGCCAATTTGCCAAAATGTTGAACTGTCCCTTTAAGAGAAAAAAGTCAAAATCCTCTGATTTCAGCTTCTTCAATGTGAATATTACTGGTTTCTTTGTTCCTTTTGTTTGTGGAGAAAACAAGACATTTGAGGACGTCGTCTTGTGGTTTGGGAACTAATCGATTAATCGTTTAAATAATCAACAGATTAATCGATGATGAAAATAGTTGCAGCCCTATACACGATCAATCCATTACCAATATGTTAGCGATGGAGGGAAACTTTATCATATTGTATGTTTTAATCATCCTGCTGTGAGAACGTGGCGTCGTCGTCGTGGTGACATCTCGGTGAAGAAGAGACGAAGCCTCCTCACCTTTCTGTGTCGCCTGCGACGCCTCGTCTCTGTCCGTCGTCAGGAACAGCTGCACGTTGTTGTCCAGCAAACAGTCGGCGAAATCCTCCTCAGCCGAGAAACAGAACCTGCCGACGTCCAGACCTGCAGCAGAGCGACGATGATGTCAGAACAGGAAGTGAACACGGACCACATGAACTCTTTAAAAGGTTAAATTACCGTAGCGCCTGGTGCTGCTGATGATGCGGGAGCTCTGCTGCTGCTGCTGAGCATCAGTGGTCACCATGACGACGTCAAACAGCAGCGTCTCCGTGGGATTCTCCTCCAGCAGACGTTGGTTCACTCTCTGCAGAGCCTGAAGGAAAACAAAGTCCAGCTCTTCAGGTTTCACCTTCAGAACAACAGCTCACACGTCGTTCCCTCTGTGGTCGGGGACTACTTTCTGTGGCGGATTAATTCACATCTGGTGGAACTGGGGTGAGATTCGGTGAGATCTACTTCAGATACTGAGGAATTTTGGTTATTTATCTATTTATTGACTCATTATTTATTCAACTATGATTGTTACAATGTGGTGGTGCTTTTAAAATACATAATGTATAATAAATAATGTGGTATTTCAATAATAAAACTGTAACATTCCCAGAATATCTTTAATATTTTGAGTTAATGTAGTTGTACTTTGAAAATTAAGCCATAGCATTTTAAGCTGAAAAAAATACATTTTAAAAGGAGTAAGTTACAATATCTAAGGAATAAAGTTGTATTTCTGGAGTCGTAACATTTCCTGAACAAAGTCACAAGAATGAATTCATAATTAAAGGATAAACAAAAGAAATGAAGGAATAAAATCCCAGAATTTCAGAAATAACGCCGCTGTAATTCAATAATATATAATATTTTCTTTCATATTAAAATACTTTTTTTTAGGGGAAAAATTATAATATTTATAGTTGTAACATTTCTAGAATAAAATCAGTGGATATGAATATTCTGGAGATAAAATTGATCATTTATTCTTGTCAATAAAGTTCATATCTTGATACCACAGCTCACAAACCAGTAATAATATTCATCATTTATGGACAAACTGAGGCGTCACCAGTTTCTCCGTCTCTAGTGAAAACTCGCTCTTATCTGTGTGTAAAGATAAGTGTCGGCTACTTGGTTTTTCACATGTGCTGCTTAGTGTTTTCCAGCTCTTGTCTATTTTTATGCGCTTGTCGTCTGTGATAAGAAACCTGAGACTCAGTGAAGGTTTAAATCGTTCATCCTGCTCCTCGGAGAAGCAGCTGACGCCTCACGGTCACATCAACGAGTCACTGAGTTTATATCATAGTTTAACCTGAAGGAGGAGCTGTAGATAGATAGATAGATAGATAGACAGACAGCAGTGAGATCGATGATGAAATCAACACATTAACTCCTCCACACACCTGCAGCAGCGGGAAGGCCACGCCTTCTTCGTACGCCTCATCACCATCGGCTCCGCCTTCGAACACCGACCGAGACGTCATGGCAACGACCACCGCACGATCAGCATCTTTCTGCAGAACAAACACAGGACATGAACGTCTCTGGTTATACGTCGTATAGTGACAGGAAATGTGAATCATATTATTGGATATTGATTACTGATTCATTCCATAATGTGACAGTGAAGCTGAAATGAGCTTCAGTACAGTTTCATCCTGTCCTGACCGACAAAAACACATCAAATATGTTGATATGTTTTTATTGTGTGTCGATAAAAACAAGTTTCTTATGTGCTCATAATATTTTTGTTTTATATCATCAGGTAAATGTGGTGAAGTCAAGACTTTTTGGTTTAACTGTAGTAGAGTATCAGATATTGGAAATACATAACTAACATGGATTTTTTAAATTAATTTATTTGTTTCATTCATTGAAAAAAGAAAATAAAAAAGAGTTTAACCAGAGACCTTCTATTTGGTTTGACACAAAAAAAATCAACTTTTGAATGAAAGGGGACAGAAAAGCAAACTGACCTTTGACATCATTATAATACACTTCAACTTCTGTTTTCTAAATCATAAAAATAGAATTTCAGCCTCTTTTTCATCGATCCGGATCTCCACTAGAAAACGTGCAAGTTAATATTTACGTCACTAATCTGCGACAGAAGCGTCACAGGTAAATAAATGATCATTGTTGTTTAGAAATAATTATGTCCCACTCCTCAAATCGGCTTACATTATATAATCTGATATCTATGCATTTAATATTTTAATCACTTTCTAATCTCTTCCGGTTTGATGGAACTTGTGCAAAATTAATCAGATTTTAGTGCAACGTGTGGCTGCATGGATTTATTTCTGTGCCGAATTGAACATAAGTCACTCACGTCTCAAACTATGAGCTTTAATTGATGTTTGCCTCAAAAAAGAACATTAGGCTATTATACTTCAAATCAGGATTATTTAAACGGACTCTGGTGTGAAACTCTGATAAACAGCCTGAATCCTCTGGTTTCTGTCGGAGTTTTTCTGCAGATGTGTGAAATGCAGATCTCTCGTTGTGTTTGTGGGTGTGAGACAGCCCATAATAACCTGCCTCAGCCCCTGAGTCTCTCTTACCTGCTTCACGTCCGTGTTCTGCACCGTGGAAACCATGTCCGCCTCTCAGCTGCGGCGCCTTCACGGCCTCGACAGGTTAAAGTTTCTTTATCTTTACCTTTTCACGGACACAACAACACCGTCACCACAGCTGGAAAACAACAACAACAACAACAGCAGCAGCAGCAGCAGCAACTGTCAAAGTTCCCCCAGAAACACTCAACTCTTTAGTTCAGTTCCGCTTTTCTGACGTGTGTGACGTAGCCTGCCGTTAATGCTGCGTTCAAGACAACTCGGAACTGGGAATTTTTCTTTTTTTACTTGGAAAAGTGAAATTGAACGTCACCTCATGTCGGAGCTTCATCCAGTCGGAGGGGAAAAATCTAGCCCGTTTTCTCCGAGAATCTGTTTTTTTTTTCTTTACAAAAATAAGCAGCTGGAGATGTTTTGAACATCACCACTGCACTGCACAAGGAAAAAGTCTTCCTGTCTGTGGCGGGGAGAGCGGGCCGTCTGCAATTGGTAATGTATTACCATGATGTTTTACTATCTGAGGTGAGTGATTTGCAAAAACACAATAACACTGTGTTTATACTGTAAGGATTCGAGTCGTGTACCATAGATAGCCTGTTTGATTGTTTTTTGTGTGTTTGTTGTGGTTGAAAGAATTCCCCCCATGGGTTAGCATTGTTGCTAATGTTATCTCTAGCTATGGTGTCTCCGGTTTGCCTGTATCAATTTTAGTCCCGTTTTTTACTCCCTCCAACACTGTCTGACCATCAGGAAAACGATTTAAGGGTCAAAACCATGAATGTATTATATTAACTGGATACCGGACCGGAAAATGGCCGCCGTTCATTTCAATGGAAGTTGCTCGCCTGGCGCATACGCCGAAAAAGTTCCTGGCTTCCGGGTTTACTTCCGCGTTATCTGGCCCATAGAGCATGCGCAGTTGAGTCACTCCCGTCATGCCCCGGGGCAATGAGAGCGAGCAACCGCCGTTCTAGTTTTGGCGCTGCACGTTCATACATGTGTTACTTGAATACAGCCACGGTTACTTGTGGATAAGGAATGGGACTTTTACAGGACTCACAAGGACTTTAAAACAAAGATAATGATTTAAAAGGTTTGACGGCCGATCGTAGGTTCACTACGATCGTTAAGTTGTTTTGACAGTTAATTACTATGTTACACTGAAAACGAGTCAGTCCGAACCTGTAGAGCTTGAATCACAATGGAAAATAAATCATAATGAACTGTATTTTGTGCGTTTTAATGAGAACTGAGTGTTAAACATGACAGATGACCTCAGAACAGCTCAGATAATGTTATCCTGGCTTCTTACCTTTTTATACTAAAGTCTTCAATATAAAAGAAGTTGATGTTATCATAAAATCACACATTACATGGTTTGTTTTTATCAGCCACACTGATTAAAATAAGAGCTCTTTTGAAAATGTCTTACTGGTTGTGTTTATAGTTTCATCAAGTCTTGAGGTGGATAAAACCAGAGAACTCTTTGTTATACAGTTTAGCGTTACATTATGTCCACAATACACAGAATGTCAGTGTCCACTGCTACAGTATTATAATGCCCCAGACCGGTTGTAGATGTTGGATTTAGTTGGGAGAAGAAAGAAGTCACAAGCATGTTTTTTTTTGTTTTTTCCAAACAATTTAATAATATGATTATGAGTTTAAGTTATAATTTAGCAAATGCTGACACTGAACACACACTGACGAAATGAGGAGGAGGAGGACGTCGTCGTCCAGGTTCTTCTCCTCCGGTCCCGGTGGAAGACGGCCGGGGAGCAGCTGCACCGTCAGGCCACACGACACACATCGACCATGGAGGAGTCTGGAGAAGTCTCGGTTTACATTTTACCAGCATAGCATTAATTAAACCGTAAAATAAATTAACGTGGACGTTGTGAACGGAGCAACAGGAGTTGAATATCAGCCGCGATGAGACACTGTTAACACACAGACACACATACAGCATAAATGATTTATCAAGCTAAAACTACTGAAAAATATGAGTTTTACAAGAGCAGTAATGTAAAACAGTCTGGTTTCACGTCAGTAAATCCAGTCAATACGAGGCGATCTCATCAATTAAACGTTACGCTTAAAAACAAAAGCTGACAAGAGACTAATAACAGACATTAACTATCATAAAGTTAAACTAACTCGATGTGACCAAAAAAACTCACCTTTGAGTTGTGTTTTCCACTTTCCTGAGTGATTTTTCCGCCGGACAGCGTCTCATCAGTTACAACCATCCTCGGTCCCGAGACTCACACGACCGCGCTTTGGGAGTGCACGGACACAGCCGTGACGTCACGCCCAGAAAGAGACTTTTCCTTGGCTTTTCTGGCCGTTAGAAAACATTTTTGGCAGATATAAAGTCCATGACTTAAAAATATAGAATACAAAGATTAGTAATTAGCGGAGGTTACGGCTGGAGGTGTCCTGTGAACAGTTTTAGAGGCTTCTCTTTTACTATTGCGGTCTATGGGAAAAAAGCTTTTTGGGCCGCATGGGGATTTTTTGTTGCAGTACCGCGGCTGGCCACTGGGAAAAATTGGCGTGCCTGCTGAGTGGGAGACCCGGGGACTGGGTCAAAACTGGCTGGTATTCTCCTTGAGGTCAGTTTTGTCAAAACATTTGGATGATAGATGGCCAGCTAGGCTACAGTGTTGGTTTAGGCTAATTCATTTTAGTCATTTGTCGTTTCACCGCATCTATGACTCGTCCAACGGTGCTAACAGACCAGGGAGCTGATATCACGATTCGGTAAGTTTTTTTTTTTTCTGAATGTGCCTAAATCTTATTGAGCTTATATATTCTATAAGACGATTACTCCCCTGTGTGCCCTCCTGTGTATTTTGCAAGAACATGAGACCGTCAATAATCAAGTTAGTAGGCTATTTGTGTTAATGTGAAAAACAGATTCACTTTGCTAACACGGCTAGCTGCCCGTTAGCTTTGTGTTAGCCATGCTAAACGTAGCTGCGATAAATACGCTGATATCATGATTCAGTAAGTTTCTTTTTATGTTTTCTTTTTTTTCTGAATGTGTCTAAATAATATTTAATTTATTGTATGTTCCACAAGAGCACTGAAACTTATATTAGATTTAACGTAAATAACCGATTCACTTTGCTAACGCGGCTAGCTGCCCGGTAACTCTGTGTTAGCCATGCTAAACGTAGCTCGTCTCAGAGATTTACCGGATATGGGGATAAATATGGTTTAACATCTAATGACCACAGCTTCATGTGAGCAGAACAGTGATTGGTAGGCCACGGCTGTGCAATGGGTAATGATGTGATAAAGGGATAGTTCAACATTTTGGCAAATTCTACTATCACCAATCGAGACTCTGGAGGGGAGCTCCCGTCGTTTGTGCATTGTTTTAAGTCAGTTTTATTGAATTTCTGATATTTTCTCGATACACTTGGATGATAGATAGCCTAGGTACAGTGTTACCTAGCAGTTAATTTCAGTCAGTTGCATTTCACCACGTCTGTGACTTGTCCAACGATGCTAACAGACCAAAGGGAGTTGATATCATGATTTGGTAAGTTCTTTTCTTCTTTTTAGAATGTGTCTAAATCATATTTAATGTGTTGTATAAGAGCACTGAAAGTAGTATTAGATTTAATGTAAATAACCAATTCACTTTGCTGAAGTGGCTAGCTGCCCGCTAGCTCCGTGTTAGCCATGCTAACCGTAGCTCGTCTAAGACATTACCAGACTGGGATAAAATTAATACGGTTTCACAGTTTCATGTTAGCAGAACTGGTTTGTGAACTGGGAGATGATGTGTTAAAGGGACAGTTCAACATTTTGGAAAATTCTCCTATTGCCGTACTCCTCGTAGTCATAGCAGTAGGTTCATCACTTTTAATTATCGGTGCATGTTGTTTTTAGATCGGCAGGGCAGAGACGTGAGCTGCTCAGTCAACACAATGGAGGTGGACAAGTTGTGACCTGCACATTCACCACGCTTTGAAATAATCATGTATAATTATGTAACATTACGACACATGAAGCAAAGCAAGAACTACTTTGTGCTTTTGAAATCCCTCTGCCCAGCAGCCAAAACAACTCTGTCTCGTACCTGCTGTCACCTACAGTCAGATGTACCAAATGAAAAACATGGTCTTCAATGTGAGTTCATGTTTATTTCATATTTTATTGTGTCAGCTTGAAACCAGACAACCATGAAGTGTAGTCGAACAATCAAATCCCAAAGAATCCATTAACCAATCGGTGGTGTTATGAATGAGACACACAGGGTACACACGCCCACGTCACACCCACTCAGGCACGTCTTTCATTGGCTGGACTGAAAGAGGCGGGGTTGGGGTTCCTGGGGGTGTGCGTATGCCTTTAAGTGATCAGTGCACCTGTGAAGAACGGGGAACAAAAGAGAGAGAAGACAGACGACGAGGGGCAGAAACGAGAAGACCGAAGCAACGTCGTCTCCCCCGTTTTGGTTTTGGTTTTTGTTATGATTTAGATTCTCACCTACGCTCGACGAAAAGAAGCTTTTAATAAAACCTGAACGCTGAGCCACCGAGGCGAAGCAACCCCTCGTGCTTGGGCTCGCCGCGAACGCCTGTGTGTGATGAGGAAGAGGTGAAGGTCCGGAGTCTGGTCCCCATCCCAGCCGGCTACCGTGAGTACTCCACCCTCTGCTCCTCATAAAGGTCCAACCATACACCATATCACACACACACTGCATCACATCCACACACATGTAGGGAAGTCGTAACATTTATTGGGGGCTCGTCCGGGATGCTGAATTACTTTAGTGGCCTAGACTAGCGATAAAATTCGCCGGTCTAGATAGCCATAGCATTAGCGTTAGCTACACATAAACATTACTGTTTGCGAGAGAGGGGTGCTACCGGAGTTGTATTCAGCTCGTCAAAGGGGCTCTGACCTCGGTGCACCTACTGTGCACACAGTACCGGAGCTCTCGCCAAAACAGTTGTTTGCGTGGGAGAAACATCTCCAAGCAGAGTGTAGTGGTAGTGATTCAGTGTTTGTTAATCGTGTCAGGCGCGTACGCGGTGTGACGAACGCAGTATTATTCAGGTTGTATTGTGCCATGTCTTTTCGAGGTGAATTTTGAGTGGATTGTTTGGCCGCGCAACGGGCATTTTGATTTGAGACGCACAGTTACGTGAGTGGGGGATTTAAAGTGTAGGAGGAAGTGAGCTCTGCGGGGGACTATTGTGTAGTAAGCCCGTGATCTGGGACGCCAACTCGTGGAGGATCGTTGTTGTTATAACTTAGCTTTGAATCTGTGGGTTTGTGGTTTTATCCCCAGATTGGTTTTTTTTTGTTTTGTCACGTGTCGTGTTCTTGATCAGAAAGGCTAAAATGGCAACATTTGATGTGGAGGAATTTCGCAAAAATGATTTTGACAGGAGTGCCCTTAGGAAATTGAAAAAGGAACAATTACTTGAAGTTGCTGAAGCTTTTGAAGTAGAGATTGCTCCCACCACAAGAACGGTGGAGATGGTGAACATTTTGGTTGAGGCTTTGCAGTTATCGGACCCTGCCACAGAAAAGGAGAAGGAGCGGCAAGCCCAACAGCAAGAACGACAGGCCCAGCAGCGGGAGCAAGAACTCCAGGTGGAGCTTGCCAGGCTTGAATTAGAGAAAGAGCGGGTACAGCATGCAAACTCCCAGATGCAGCGTAAACATGAAACCCGTTTTGACCTCAGCATTTGCCTGAGGTTAATGCCTAGATTTAACCCCAGTTTTTTTTGACGCTTTTGAAAAAATTGCCAAGGATCTGGAATGGCCTGAGAACAAATGGAGCCTGCTTGTTCAAACTGCCCTGGAAGGAAAGGCCCAGGAAGCCTATGCTTCTTTAGACGCTAACCAGAGCAGGGACTATGACGTAGTAAGGAAAGTAGTGCTTGCTGCTTATGAGCTGGTCCCCGAGGCCTACAGACAGAAGTTTAGGTCACTTAGACGCAGGGGTGATGAGACCTTTCTGGATTTGGCTAGGAGACAGGAAGCAGAGTTTGATAGGTGGCTAGGGTCAAACCAAGTCTTCACTTTTCAGGATCTCCAAGAGCTAATGTTAATGGAACAATTTAAAAGAAGTGTACCACAGTATGTTGAAGCCCACCTCAATGATTTGGAGGTTAAAAACCTTAGGAAAGCAGCCATGATGGCAGATTCTTATGAGCTCAGCCACCGTGACATGCCAGGGAGGGGAAGGCCCTTTAAGCAGGAAAGGAGCACAGGAGAAGAGAGAGGGGCATCCATGAGACCTGCCCCTGCCCCAGTCCCGAACAGGTCACAGAGTAGGTTTCAACCCGAACCAAGGAGGGGCGATCGCCCTCCTCGCTCTGAAATCATTTGTCACTACTGTAAAAGAATGGGCCACATTAAATCTGCATGTGTCCAGCGTTAAGAAACAAAGACTTTGGTAAATCTGTGGCTCTTGTAAACACCCATGTTAAAGGTAGACAACAGGCAGAGAATGTTTCACCTCCAGGTTTAGCACCACCAGGATATGAAGGCTTTGTCTCACAAGGTACAGTGTCTGTGTCAGAAGAGGGCGAGGAAGTACCAGTCCTTGTGCTCAGAGACTCAGGGGCCCGTCAGTCTCTGCTGTTGAAGGGGGTGGTCGATTTGCCACCTGCCACCTCCCAGGATGCTTCTGTGTTGGTTAAAGGGATTGGAAATCAGTTTGTCCCTGCACCACTCCACCGGGTTTTGGTGAAAACTAATCTAATAAGTGGGCCGGTGGTGGTGGGGATAATTGAATCTTTACCTATAGAAGGAATCACCTTCCTTTTAGGAAATGATCTTGCCGGCACCCGTGTTCACCCCAGTGATGGTGAAGTTTCTTGTGTAGAAACAGGGGGTAGTGATGTAGCTCCTGTAGTCAGGGAGGAGCCTTGTGAAGTGTCTGAGACCCTAAGTCTTGAAAGATAGTACCCTGAGACTTTTGCAGCATGTGTAGTGACACGTTCTATGACCCAGCTCACTGACGCGACAGCACCTAGGAAAGAGCAGCCAGCAGTGGAGTTAGCAGATACGTTATTTGCTAAATTAGCTGGGGTAGGGGAATGCAGCCAGTTCTCACGTGAGGCCTTAGTGGCAGAGCAGGGCACCGATCCTTCCGTGTCCCCTTTAAAGGAAACTGCGATGACTTTTGAGGAGAGTCAGGGAGTAGCAGAGGGATTTTACTTACAAGATGAAGTCCTAATCCGAAAATGGCGGCCTCCTGACCGGCCCGCAGATGAGTGTTGGTCTGTAGTGGCACAGGTTGTGTTACCTACCAGTTTCAGACAGGCAGTGCTACGTTTAGCCCATGAGGCTCCTTGGGCCGGCCATCTGGGCATACGCAAAACGCAGCAGAGAATTATGAGGCATTTTTACTGGCCAAAAATGCACAAAGATGTGGTGGCATACTGTAGGTCCTGTCATGCATGCCAGGTTGTTGGCAAACCTAATCAAAAAATTCCTGTTGCTCCCCTGTGCCCCATCCCTGTTATGGAAGAGCCATTTTCACGTGTGGTGATTGATTGTGTGGGCCCCCTGCCAAAAACCAAGAAGGGAAATGAGTATGTATTGACTATAATGGACGTAGCCACGCGGTTTCCAGAAGTGATACCTTTGAGAAACATCAAGACAAGACCCATTGTTGATGCGTTACTCCAGTTTTTTTCAAGAGTTGGTCTGCCTACCGAGGTTCAGCATGACAGAGGTACCAATTTCACGTCAGGTGTCTTTCAGGAGGTCATGTATGAGCTTGGCATTAAGCAGGTGGTTTCCTCAGCCTACCACCCACAGTCACAGGGTGCGATAGAACGTTATCACCAAACCCTGAAAACCATGATTACGACGTATTGTGTAGGGTGCCCTGGGGATTGGGATGCAGCCATACCATTTTTGCTTTTTGCTGTAAGGGATGCCGTAAATGAATCCACAGGTTTCAGTCCCTTTGAGTTAGTTTATGGCCATGAAGTCAGAGGTCCCCTTAAGATGGCCAAAGAAAAGCTCCTCAACTCTACAAGGCAGGGTGGGGTGCTGCAGTACGTGGCCACCTTTAAAGACCGGCTGCAGTCAGCCTGTGAGGTGGCCAGAGCTAACCTACAAGCATCAAAGAGGAAGATGAAAGATCACTATGATAAAAGAGCTGTTAAGCGCATTTTTGCAGTGGGTGAAAGAGTATTAGTGTTGTTGCCAATGACGAGGGACAGGCTGGGTGTGAAATTTTGTGGTCCCTACATCATCATGAAGCGGGTGGGTGAATGTAACTATGTGGTTAGCACACCTGAGCGCAGGCAGAAAACCAGGCTGTGCCATGTCAACCTCCTTAAGCCATATGTTGAACGTAACCCACCTGGCCCTGTGCAGTCTGTCCCAGTATGTGTGGTGTCTTCAGCTGAGCGAGAGAAGTTGGAGGAGAGTGAGTGTGGAAGTGTGTCTCAGGAGCCTGTGCCTCCGCGGCTACTGAATTCCCAAGTAGTTGCAACATTGTGGGAACACCTGGACTACCTGCCACCAGAGCAAGCTAAAGATGTGGTGGAGTTAGTTGAAAAGCACAGGGCTCTGTTTAAGGACACACCTGGCCTCACTACGTTGGTTTCACATGATGTTGATACTGGTGATGCATTACCTATTAAACAGCATCCATACAGAATCCCTCCTCAAAAATGGGTCGGAGTTAAGAGTGAGCTGGACTACATGATGGAGATTGGAGCTATAGAACTGGGAGTAAGTGATTGGAGCTCGCCACTAGTACCAGTGCTCAAGCCTGATAACAGCGTGCGTCCATGTATTGACTTCCGGAAAGTAAATAATGTGACAAAATCTGATGCCTATCCTATACCAAGGTTAGAAGACTGTATCGATAAAATAGGAAATGCTCTCTTTGTATCCAAATTTGACCTGCTGAAAGGCTATTGGCAAGTGCCACTTACCGACCGAGCAAAAACTGTGTCTGCATTTGTTACCTCTGAAGCTCTTTATCTGTGCAGAGTTCTCCCTTTTGGAATGAAGAACGCTCCTGCAACGTTCCAAAGATTGATGAATGAGGTGACACTGGGCCTAAAGAATGTGGTCACTTATATTGATGATGTGGTAGTGTATAGTTCGTCCTGGTCTGAACATGTTATACACATTGGGCAGCTTTTTGAACGGCTGGAAACAGCTGGGCTGGTGGTGAACCTGCCAAAATGTGAATTTGGAAAAGGGCAGGTCACGTACCTTGGTCATCAAGTGGGGCGAGGGGCTGTGAAGCCAAGACAGGCGAAAGTACAGGCCATTTTGGATTTCCCAGCACCTAAAACCAAAAGAGAGCTTATGCGTGTTCTTGGCATGAGCGGGTTCTATCGAAGGTTCGTGCCTAATTTTGCCAGAGTGGTAGCTCCACTGACAAGTCTTCTTAAAAAGGGGGTGAAGTTTGTGTGGTCGGGAGAATGTCAGCAGGCCCTAGACAGAGTGAAAGCTATATTGTCTTGTGAGCCGGTGCCGAAGGCCCCAGACTTCTCCACTCCGTTCAAGTTAGCTGTGGATGCATCTGACCTAGGCGTTGGGGGGGCGCTCCTGCAGGCAGATGGGAAGGGGGTAGATCGACCCATAGCTTACTTTTCAAAGAAGCTCAACCAGCATCAGAAGAGATATTCAACCATTGAAAAAGAGGCCCTGGCCTTGGTGCTTGCTATTCAGCACTTTGAGTTTTATGTGTCAGGCAACCGAGGGGATCTGCTGGTCTATACAGATCATAATCCGTTGGTGTTCATCGAGAAGTTCAAAGGGAAAAACCAGAGATTGTTCAGATGGAGTCTTATTCTGCAACCATACAGTCTGAGCATACAGCATGTCCCCGGCAGGCTGAATGTTTTGGCGGATGCTCTGTCAAGGCGTTGAGGATGGTGGTTTTGAAGTAGAGAGATGCCAGAGCCTGTTTCGCAACCTAGTGGTTAGACTAGTGATTTTTAATAAACAATGTAAAAAGGAAGAAAAAAAACAAAAATAGGAAAGTAGAAAATACAGTAGGTGGAGTTGTTTTGGGTTTTGTTTTGTTTTTTTTTCTTTATGGGGGGAGGGATGTTATGAATGAGACACACAGTGCACACACACCCACAGCACACCCACTCAGGCACGTCTTTCATTGGCTGGACTGAAAGAGGCGTGGTTGGGGTTCCTGGGGGTGTGCGTATGCCTTTAAGTGATCAGTGCACCTGTGAAGAACGGGGAACAAAAGAGAGAGAAGACGGACGACGAGGGGCAGAAACGAGAAGACCGAAGCAACGTCGTCTCCCCCGTTTTGGTTTTGGTTTTGTGTTATGATTTAGATTCTCACCTACGCTCGACGAAAAGAAGCTTTTAATAAAACCTGAACGCTGAGCCACCGAGGCGAAGCAATCCCTCGTGCTTGGGCTCGCCGCGAACGCCTGTGTGTGATGAGGAAGAGGTGAAGGTCCGGAGTCTGGTCCCCGTCCCAGCCGGCTACCGTGAGTACTCCACCCTCTGCTCCTCATAAAGGTCCAGCCATACACCATATCACACACACACTGCAACACATCCACACACATGTAGGGAAGTCGTAACAGTGGTCACTAATAAACAAAAAATAGCAGTTAGGTAATAATTATAGAAATATAAAAATAGTCAGTCTTAAAGTCAAGAGAAATTTAAATCTACAAATGTCATGAACTCAGCGGCATGTTAGAAAAATCATTAGCTGGTAGGATTCGAAGCTGATGGTTTCTGTGTTGCTCTGCATCAGCAGGAAATGCACATTACAAAACTGATTCAGATTGTTTAAGTTGATTCAGTAAAACCACAAAGAAAAAGAAATCACATGTAATTCATTATATTCAGCGTCTATACAACATTGTTTGTTTCCAGTTGAGTTTCTTGTTGTGTCTGTTTACCTGTGACCAGCTCACAAACAGCCTGTAAAGTTGATCATGAGCAGTGTCAGTGAATTTGTTTAAAATGTGTTTTTCTCCTCAGTGACGCTGGCGGCTCGGAGACTTTGAATGTGAAAACGTGAGTGAGAGACAGAGACAGACATGTAGAGACTGAACTGTCTGTTCAACAGTGAGAAGGTTTCTGTGACAGGAGGAGACTCTGATTCACTCAACACAGAGATACTGAGGAACCAGAACACCAGAGTAAAAACCCAGGATACAGAGGTTGGAAAATACGACATGCAGAGCAAACTTGGAGCTAATGTCCAGAGAGATGGGACTGTTTTTTCACAGTGGGGCGATTTGATTAGATAATATTTCTGGTTGAATAAAAACATGAAATTGATTGTGTATTCCTCTTTCATATTGTCTTTATTGTTTTATAAAAGCAATATATACGCAATATATCAATATTTCACATCAGATTATTTACAGGACAGAGATTAATACAGTTTAATAGTTATCTCAGTGACATGTTAACAGAAAAATCATTATCTGGTAGGACTAGTGGCTCATCAGCAGGAAATGCAGGAATGATTCAGTAAAACCACAAAGAAAAAGAAATCACATGTAATTCATTATATTCAGCGTCTAGACAACATTATGTTTGTTTCCAGTTGTGTTTCTTGTTGTGTCTGTTTACCTGTGACCAGCTCACAAACAGCCTGTAAAGTTGATCATGAATCTTCCATCTTTAAAGGAGGAGGAAGAAGTTTACAAGAATCATTGAGAAAATATTTTTTTTTAATCAACAGATTTAATCCATGAATGTGAAAACGTGAGTGAGAGACAGAGACAGACATGTAGAGACTGAAGTGTCTGTTCAACAGTGAGAAGGTTTCTGTGACAGGAGGAGACTCTGCTTCACTCAACACAGAGACACTGAGGAACCAGAACAGAGCACGGGGAATCCAAACCCAAACCCAGGATAGAGAGGTTGAGTGAAGGTGGTGTTGAAGGTGTAGAGGTGGATCAGTGAGTCAGAGGAGACTCTGTAGAAGGACAGAGAGCCAGCAGGACAGTCCACATACACTGCTACTCTGTCAGAGACAGAGGAGGAGGAGGAGGAGGAGGAGGAGGAGGAGGAGGAGGAGGAGGAGGGGATGTCTGTCTGTCTGTCATTGTGCCTGACGTAGTAACGACCACGAGAGCAGCTCAGACTCCAGGACTGATCGTTCCTTCCAAACACACAGTCTCTACTGTCTCCTTTCCTGCTGATTCCTCTGTAACTCACTGATATATCAACGTTTCCTCTCCACTCCACCTCCCAGTAACAGCGACCAGTCAGACCAGTTGAACACAGCAGCTGAGGATGAAGGTCAAATCTGTCTGGATGAGCAGGATATGACTGATACTCCTTCACCCATGTAACCTTCCTGTTGTTGTCAGACAGTTTGATCATTGTGTTGACTGTGTTTGTGTCGATTGTGAGTCGACAGGAATCTGATGGAGAGAACAAGACACAGTGCAGTTATTGATCATTGATCAGTTATTGACAGTTTGATGAAGACTCATGAGGTCAGTGATGTGACAGTGTGAAGATGGTTGAATGTGCTGCTCAAAGTAAAAACACACTTACATCTCCATGGACCTGGTGTCAAGAACTGGACTCCAGCAGGCTCCACCCTGAAAGGAGGAGGGGGGTCAGAGCAGCACGTTCTCTGTCAGCATGCACACATGGACATTACATGGCTCTCACACACACACTGTTGTATCAGTGTGTTGACATGGAGGCTGGGATGTATGGATGAAGACTGAGCACAGAGAAGAAGGAGCTGGAGTCTTTATCTAGTGATGATACAGAGCAGGAGGAGACCAGGAGGAAACACTTCATCATGGGTTTTGATGTGTCGGCTCAGGGGAAGAACAGGGAAGAACAGGTTCTGCTTTCCTAGCGTCCATGGGTTTTTATTTTATTTTTTCTTTTTAGTGTTTACTTGAACTTAATTCATCTGTACCAGTTCTCTTCTTTTGTTTCACCTTCTTTTCTCACCTCTTCTCATCATGTTACTTTTATTTTTACTATTAACATCTTCCCCTTATTTTTCTTTTTTTCCTTTCTTTTTTTTTTTTTTTTTTTTTGTTATTTCTGTACCTTGCATAAGGTATGTGACTATTATTTCTTCACTGTGCTTCAATTATTTGTTAGATCAAGGTGAGGTCTTTCAGACCTCACCTGCACATTTCTTTTTCGTATCTTTCTTACTAGTAAGAGAGATAAGTAAATGTTTTGCTTTATATTATATGTGCAAATAAATAAAGTCTAATGTCTAAAGTCTAAAAGCAAACATCTGGTTTCATCACTGAGATCTCATCTCCTGAATATGACACAGTGAGTCATGATGAGACACTGAAGTCATGAGGAGAAACTCCTGATCCCAGTAGTTCATCACTGTGACTGATGAAAGCTGCACAGCTCATGTTGGAAACACTCTGAGGTTTTGGCTTCAGTATAAACTGTGTTGGGACGAGTCAGACTGAGACAGAGGACGTCAGTGGAGTGGGCGGAGCTTCACTGTGGCCTACATCACCTCTGGATATGGTCTGAGTGATCAGATCTGATGTCATCAATGCATCAATCACCTGAGACAGATGTTAATACCAGGTGTGACCAGATGTGAACGGGGCCATAGAAAATGTTCCAGCTCCTCCTCCTCTATCAGACAGTGTGTGTGGCTGCAGCAGCCTCTCCATACCTGAGAGAGTCCAGTCTCCAGTCTGGATCCTCCAGTCCAGCAGACAGCAGCTTCACTCCTGAGGCTCCTGGATGGTTGTAGCTCAGGTCCAGCTCTCTCAGATGGGAGGGGTTGGAGCTCAGAGCTGAGGCCAGAGAAGCACAGCCTTCCTCTGTGACCAGACATCCTGACAGACTGAACACACACAACAACACACAGGAACCCTCTGTCAACACCTGGAGCTGTGTTCAAGTGTCATCAGATAAACAGCTGGATGGATCCTCACCTGAGAGTCTCCAGTCTACAGTGTGGACTCTCCAGTCCAGCAGACAGCAGCTTCACTCCTGAGTCCTGCAGGTTGTTGTTACTCAGGTCCAGGTGTCTCAGACTAGAGGACTGGGAGCTGAGGACTGAGGACAGAGCTTCACAGCTTCTCTCTGAGAGGTTACAGCTGCTCAGTCTGAAGAGATGATCATGAGGAATTAAAGGAGAAAGGAGTTTATTATCTGTCCTGTTGAAAAGACAGAAGTGTTTTCATATAATGATGAATAAATCCAACTCTCTCTCCACTTACAGAGCTTTGTTGGAGGCTTTGACCACTGGCAGCAGCCTCAGAAGAGCCTCCTCTGAAGCAGAGTATTTCCTCAGGTCAAACTCGTCCAGATCTTCTTCTGATGACAGTAAGATGAAGACCAGAGCCGACCATTGACCAGGAGACAGTTTATCTGTGGAGAGACGTCCTGATCTCAGGGACTGTTGGATCTCCTCAACTAGAGAACCATCATTCAGTTCATTCAGACAGTGGAACAGGTTGATGCTTTTCTCTGCAGAGGGAGTCTCTTCTATCTTCTTCTTGATGTACTGGACTGTTTTCTGATTGGACCGTGAGTCACTTCCTGTCTGAGTCATCAGACCTCGTAGGAGAGTCTGATTGGTCTTCAGTGAAAGACCCAGGAGGAAGCGGAGGAACAAGTCCAGGTGTCCATTTGGACTCTGTAAGGCCTCGTCCACAGCGCTCTGGTAGAAAGGTGTAGATGTGTCTCTAAACACTTGAGACAACCGAGATGTTTGTTGTTGTGACATCAGGTTGAGTCCAGAGTTGATGAAGGTCAGATGGACATGAAGAGCAGCCAGAAACTCCTGAACACTCAGATGGACGAAGCAGAACACCTTGTCCTGGTACAGGCCTCTCTCCTCTTTAAAGATCTGTGTGAACACTCCTGAGTACACTGAGGCTGCTCTGATATCGATGCCACACTCTGTCAGGTCTGATTCATAGAAGATCAGGTTTCCTTTCTGCAGCTGCTCAAAAGCCAGTTTTCCCAGAGACTCAATCATCTTCCTGCTCTCTGGACTCCAGTGTGGATCTGTCTCAGCTCCTCCATCATACTTGACCTTCTTCAGTTTTAGATAAACCACCAGGAAGTGGATGTACATCTTAGTCAGGGTCTTGGGCAGCTCTCCTCTCCTTCTGGTCTTCAACAGCTCCTCCAGAACTGTAGCAGTGATCCAGCAGAAGACTGGGATGTGGCACATGATGTGGAGGCTTCGTGAGGTCTTGATGTGGGAGATGATCTCTCTGGCCTGCTGCTCATCTCTGAACCTCTTCCTGAAGTACTCCTCCTTCTGTGGGTCAGTGAACCCTCTGACCTCTGTCACCATGTCAACACACTGAGGAGGGATCTGATTGGCTGCTGCAGGTCGTGTGGTTATCCAGAGGCGAGCAGAGGGAAGCAGGTTCCCCCTGATGAGGTTGGTCAGCAGCACGTTGACTGAGGTGGACTCTGTCACATCAGTCAGGATCTCAGTGTTGTGGAAGTCAAGAGGAAGTCGACACTCGTCCAGACCGTCAAAGATGAAGACCACCTGGAACTGATCAAAGCTGCAGATTCCTGCTGCTTTGGTTTCAGAGAAGAAGTGATGAACAAGTTCCACCAAGCTGAACTTTTTCTCTCTCAGCACATTCAGCTCTCTGAAGGTGAAGGGAAATGTGAAGTGTATGTCCTGGTTGGTTTTGTCTTCAGCCCAGTCCAGAGTGAACTTCTGTGTTAAGACTGTTTTCCCAATGCCAGCCACTCCCTTTGTCATCATTGCTCTGATTGGTCGCTCTCTTCCAGGTGGGGCTTTAAAGATGTCTTCTTGTCTGATGGTTGTTTCTGGTCTGTCTGGTTTCCTGAACGCTGTTTCAATCTGTCTGACCTCATGTTCATCATTGACCCCTCCAGCCCCTCCCTCAGTGATGTAGAGCTCTGTGTAGATCTGGTTCAGAAGGGTTTGGTTTCCTGCTTTAGAGATCCCCTCAAACACACACTGGAACTTCTTCTTCAGGGAAGATTTGAGTTTACGTCGACAAACTGCAGCAACATGTTCTGAATGAAAACACAAGAAATCAGACCAACAATGAATTTAACATAATTCCTCTAAATAACAACTATATGAACATGTTTCCCTCCATGTGGTGATGTCAGTGAACGTCTCATTTGTCCGTCATGTTGAATCTGTACAGAAATCCTCTTACTGCTCTGCAGACGCTCAGCCAGCTCCTCCTGCTTCCTGCTCCTCAGGAAGTTCACTGTGATCTTCACTAACGCCTTTCTGATGCTCCTCTGCTCTTCATCCTCACCGTCCACCACCTCCTCATCCTCCCTCTGACTCCCTGAGCATTCTGGGTAATTTGGACTCAGAAGCTTGTGGATCTTCTTCAGCTCGTTCTTGACAAAAGTGAGCATGTTGTCCTCCAGCAGCTGGAACAGAAACTCTATGAGTGACAGCATCAAACTAAAAGCATGGAGCCAAACATCAGATCCATGTTGGACAGACTGACAATCCACTGGTGTCAAAGTGCAGCATGGAGATGATGGTGAACACAACAGATGGAACAGCAGCTGTTGGACATGTCCTCACCATAAATATGGAGTCCAGGTGTGTTTGATGCTGCTGGGCAGACTGACCACTGGACTGAACCTCTGAGCTCTCCTGCTCCACTCTGTGGAGGAATCAGTGTCAAGTCAACATCAGGACAGAGAGATAATACAAGATGGACTTTATATGTCCCCTGAGGACGTTCACAACAGACAGAGACACTTTGGATTCAGACCTGGTCCAACAACACGTCATACAAACTGGTTCTTTTCTACAATAACCTGAGTCTGACTGTCAGTTACAGCTTACATCTGATCAGCTGATCCACGTCCTCCTTTAAAGGTAATGATCCAGTCCTTTGACCGGTCACTCTTTAAAGTGATTTTATTATGTTTTGTTTAGCTCCAGTGTTTTCCTCACATGGGGCCCTCCACACCGGGAGTAGCGTGATCCACCTGTGGGGGCGCCGCCTGGGGGGGGGGGGGCTCTTTTAACATTGTTAAAGCACTTTGTGTTGCATGTTTTGCAGTTTCATGAAACCTGGCTGAATATTTGTCAAATTTCTACAGACCCTCGATGACGATAACAGAACGAATTTCACAGCAGATAATGTGTTATTTAGAGTCTGCATTTTTGGTGCCCCGATCACTTCCACTATATGGCTATAAGCAACTCTTGAATGAACCTAAATATTGTCCTAAGTTACATGGGTGAGTGAATGATGTTATTTTATGCCAGAAATAAGGTCCAGGTTTTCAAAAATGGCACTTGTCCTTTAACAGGTTAATGTTCAGGCAGGGACTCTTTACTGCAGCTGGACAATGTGTATTTGATTTATAACTCTGATGGAGAATCATTGAAATTTGACTCCACAGGAAGAACGTTCAACAGAAACTCAAAAGCTCTGAAGTTTAGTTTAGTCTTACATCTGATCAGCTGATCCACTTCCTCCTTTAAAGTTAATGAGCCGGCCCTCTGACATGTTGCTCTTTAAAGACAGACAGCTGGGTTCAGGAGAGTCTGGTCCCTGCTGCTGGATCCTGAAACAACAACAACACAACTGATGTTAAATATTTTAGGTAGATGGAACATGAAGTAAGATAGATTTTATCAGATCCAATCTTTTATCCCAATAAACGATAGCATCTGACACCTTTGAATCATTCACTTTACCTGAGGAAACAGAGTTTTGTCATGGTTGATGCAGGGATGCTTGGTAGAGTTGTCTCCCAAGTTAAACCAACAACCTGCCTTTTAGATCCTATTCCCACATCACTTTTTAAAACCTTTTATAGCTTTTTTGAGGATGAGTTGCTAAGCATTGTAAACTGTTCTCTCCAGACTGGTGTCTTCCCTGCCGCCTTCAAAACAGCAGTGGTGAGGCCCTCTCTGAAGAAGGGAAACCTAGATCCCAACAGTCTTAGCAGCTTCAGACCTGTATCCAATTTACCATTTTTAAGCAAAATTTTAGAGAAACTGGTTTTTATCCAACTCAATGATTTTTTAACTAAAAACAATATTTTAGAGAAATATCAGTCAGGTTTCAGGATGAACCACAGCACTGAGACAGCCCTGTTGAAAATCGTTAATGACATCAGGTGTAATATGGACTCACAGAAACTCTCAGTCCTGGTGCTACTGGATCTCAGTGCAGCCTTACAGTAGATCACCATACTAATATAATGATAAACAGACTCAAAAACCTGGTGGGCATCTCCGGCACTGTTTTAAATTGGTTCAACTCCTACCTAAATGACAGACAATTCTTTGTAAATATGGATACAAATACCTATAAATAAACTGTGGGGTGCCACAAGGCTCAATTTTAGGCCCAATACTTTTTAATCTATACATGCTTCCCCTTAGCGACGTCATCAGGAGACACGGTGTAAATTTTCACAGTTATGCTGATGACACACAGCTCTATATTTCCGTGTCTCCTGAGGACACAAGGCCAGTTGACATTCTTCTGAATTGCATTTTAGATATAAAATCATGGATGGCAGTGAATTTCCTGCAACTCAACCAGGACAAAACAGAAGTTTTAATTATCGGCCCTGAAGCCAAGAGAGAGAAACTTTTACCAAAACTACAAGATTTTAAACCTTCACAATGTGTTAAGAACCTGGGCGTTATCTTTGACTCTGAGCTCAATTTTATTCCCCATATTAAAAATACCACAAAGATAGGGTTTTTCCATCTTAAGAATATAGCCAGAATCCGCCCGTTTCTCTCTCGGTCAAACATGGAGGTGCTGATGCATGCTTTTATCTCAAGTCGTATAGATTACTGCAATGCCCTGCTTTCTGGTCTTCCCATAAAAGGCACTTACAATCTTCAGCTACTTCAAAATTCAGCAGCACGTGTGCTAGGGTTGGGTGGTATGAGCAAAATCTTATATCACGGTATGAGTAATTTCATATCACGGTAACGGTATATATCACGGTATGGTTTTTTCCCCTCTGTAAATTCAATTAATGGCTTAAAATAACCATACTGTTGCATTTGATTTTCCTCTTTTATTTTTATTTGCTCACAGCAGCATGACATTATTTTAAAGAAAATAATAAACCACAAAGAATATGCAAATGTATGGTAAACATTGAACTCCAGCTTTAACTTAAGCTGTGCTTAAGTGTATGCAAATGTAACAACTCCAGCTTAATAAGAAATAAAAAATAACGAATGAAAAAAAGTATTTTCAAGTTTTACACAAGGTAACAGGTCCATAACAACCGTTAGTGCAATATAGAATGTTGTGCGGCTCGACCACATGTCTGTAGTTGTAGCAAAATGAAGAACACTTTGAAGCTCCTTTTCAATTTTGCTACGGCACTCTCCATATAGTCGCGGCAACTCCACCTCTGTAAAGTGCTTGCAACTGGGCATTACATACCTCGGGTCGAGGGTGCTGAGTAATTCTCTGAACCCCGGCTTTTCAACGGTATAAATTGGGACCATGTCTTTGCATATGTGCGTTGTGATGGCCTCCGTTATCTCCCTCCATCGACGTGATTTTTTGTCATATGGGGTGCCTTTGGCGAAAGACTCTGCCAAGCTCTTTTGGACGAGAGGAGCTGCTGCAACTTTTGTTTTTGATCCAGCAGGTGCGCCACGCATCTTTTGGCTTTCATAGTACTGCTTAGCATGTTTTATCTTTTTTTTTTTTTTTTTAAAGTATATTTTTTGGCGTTTTATGCCTTTATTTTGATAGATTAGTAGAGATAGACAGGAAAGGGGGAGGCAGAGAGAGGGGAATGACATGCAGGAAAGGTCTGCCCGATGCGGGACGCGAACCGGGGACGCCTGCTTCTGCATATACATGGGGCGGCTGCCTTAACCACTGCGCCACGCACCGCCCCAGCATGTTTTATCTTTAAGTGGTGGAAGAGGTTACTGGTGTTTCCACCTCCGGCAGCAACAGTCGCGCGACACTCTTTGCAGAGTATCACGTTTTGTTCGTTGTCTGATTTTCTAAATCCGAAAAAGTTCCACACAACAGACGTAGCGCCCTTTTTCGGAACGAGTTCCTCCTCCTCTTCGTCATGAGTGGGTCGGGCTGCCTCCGTTCCGTCGTGACGTTCACTCTCCGCCTCCGCCATTGTTATCACTCCAGTAAAGCTGTTTCTTCTTCATGTGCTCATGCAACGTTGCCAAGCAGTCTGTTGCAGTGCCTGCAGTGCCCCATGTGTCGAGGCGGTGTAACTACAGTGACTCAGAGAGATGCCGCAGACATCTGCTCTTTCTCCGGTATAAACGGTATTGCACAATCTCTACCGGTAGACATTTTATACCGTCACACGGTATAATACCGTCATACCGCCCAACCCTAATGTGTGCTGACAAGGACCAGAAGGCAGGAGCACATTATACCTTGCTCCCCGTGCGCTTCAGGATCGATTTTAAGGTTCTCTTATTAGTTTTTAAGTGTCTTAACGGTCTTGGGCCTTCTTATTTATTTGATATGCTCTTACACTACCAACCCTCACGGACCCTGAGGTCCTCCGGCTCTAGGCTTTTAGTCATCCCAAGTGTCCGGACAAAAACCCATGGTGAAGCCTCTTTTTATTACTATGGCCCACGCTTGTGGAATGGCCTGCCAGAGAGCCTCAGGGCCGCAGAGACTATTGATGCTTTTAAAAGCAGGCTCAAGACACACCTTTTTAACTTGGCTTTTAACTGATTACTTCTTAAAGCAGATATCAGCGGCACGGCCGTTTCGGCTAATGCTGCGTTCAAGGCAGGCTTTTGAAACCGTAAGTTACAGCTTCAAGTCACAACTACGACTCTGTAGCGTTCCAGGTAACCCGTAGCTCGTGTTTTTACCGACCTGTTGTCTGTGAAAGTTCCCTATAACGGCCACTTGTAACTTCCGACCCATGAACTTGTACCAGATCAAACTGGTATGACTTCTCAGGAAGGAAAAACACAAGTTACGAGTTTCCTTGAACGCACCATGAGTTAGCAGCCCCCGCCCTCGTCAGGCATCTATTGGTCCTCGTGCTACGTCACCACATTCACGCGCACCCCTTGGCTGCACACACAGCCCTTCATGCCGTTCTCTCTCCTCATTGGATAACACTTGTATCCCACAAGGAAAATTTTCTCCTCAGGTTACAGCAGAGCAGAGTGACGGAGAGACTCGTGTTACGGCTGAAACACTCTATGTAAGTGATTGCTGACGGAAAATAGGACTATTTAGGACTTATATTAACAAAAACATTCCACTGATATATGCTTTAACTCTCTCTTATTGTAGACCAGACTTACTTCTTAACCCTCTCTTAGTGAAAAACATTTATTTATTTATTTATTACTATTTTTTTTAGAAATGTTTAGGATATAGTTTTATGTATCGTACCTTAGGTTTTTTCTTTTTAGCCTCTTCATTCTTTTTTGTTTTTATAACTTTATTTTTTTGTTTTCATAACATGAACATGAGGTCATATACAATTATCCATTTACATTTACACAGAGAAGCCTGCCACAGTTTGATAAACTTTTGTTCATAGACCATAACAATTTCAGCCGTCACACTCGGCTAGATATGTAGCCCATTTTGCCCAGTAATCTTTTCCCTTTTCCTTCTGCAGTCACAAAAGGAAAGTTATGCGTTCCATACTGTATGTGTCATTTATTATACTTTCCCATAGGTTCAGAGTGGGAGGTTCTCTAAGAAGCCAGCACCTGGTTATTGCTTTTTTACTTGCTACCATGAGGATCTTTAATAAGTATCTGTCCCTGTTATGTAAATCTTTTGGTATATTCCCCAAATAAAATGAGATGCAAGTGAAGTCAATCAAATCCCAAAATCCTCTTTGTTGTAGTCCAGAAAGGTTGCAAGGTAGGACAGGTCCAAAAAATGTGAGCATGGCCTGCCATTAATTGTCCGCATTGTCTACAACATTGGGCCTGGTGACCTGTTTGTTTTGATTTTATTTTGGGGGTTATGAAAAACCTCACCAAGTTCTTCCAGCAGAAGCTTCTCCACAGTGTATTATGGCAGTCCATTCCTCTGGTGAAATCGCTATTTCCAACTCTCTTTCCCATTTTTGTTTTATATAATCTGTTGAGTGGGTCTTCACCGATAAAATACTTGAGTACAGATTTCCAATAATTCGTCGGGAGAGCTTTGAGTTATAAGCTCTCATGAACATTTGTGTGACCCCAGATTGTTCCTCTGAGTCCTGTCTTTTCACCTCATGTTGATAATAGTGTTGTATTTGCGTGTGTCTATACAAATCTTGTCTTTCTAGACCTTATTTTCCAGATATAGATTGAAAGTCCATTAATTTCCCATCCTTGACTAGTGAGGAGTATGATGTAATTCCATACCTTGTCCACTGTGGTTACACCCCGCCTTTCCGAAGCCCCGCCTTTCCGACAATAGACTTCCATTCGTCGTAATAGCGGGGTTTTCTTTTTTTTCTAAAGACACCGCTATTTCGAAAAGGCTACTGGGGGAAACGGATCATGTGCATAATAAACTGCAAAACAAGCAAATACTTCATATTAATGACATAAAGACCTAACGTTCATTCTGCTTCTAGCCTGTCTAGCCTCTACCTGATCTTTTTACTAAACTTAACCAACTCCTTTCTTCATTGCCTAAGCCCAATCAAAGCATCTCCCTCAGTCAGCTGTCAGCACGAGCGGAGGCTGTCGGAACAGCGGTGTTTCGGAACAGCGGGGTGTCGAAGTGGAGGTGCGTCGGAATGGAGAGCTGTCCCCGTCCACTGTCTATATATTTTGAATCACGGGATGCTGGCTTAAAATCTGGGTCGAATGCTGGCCACCTCAGTATTTTTATGTCTTTTTGGATCTGAAATTTCTTCACAAAGTCTGACCACACATTCAGTGAAAAATAAACCCATTGATTCTGGAGATCAGGTAAGTCCTTAATAACAGATGGGCAGCCCAACAAAGATTGCACAGGTCTACCTGATATTGATAATTCAATGTTGGCTTCATACTCGGGGTTACACCAAAGAATCAAAGGTCTTAATTGTGCTGCTACATAAAAATCCCTCAGACATGGTAGGGCCATCCCCCCCTCCTCCCTCGGCAGCTGCAGTGTATTGTATCTTATTCGTGGTTTTTTCCCTTCCCATATAAATCTTGAAATTTGCTTGTCCCATACTTTAAACTGTGAGTCAGGAATTTGAACTGGCAGTGATTGAAACAAATATAGTAAGTGAGGTAAAATATTCATTTTGGTGGTCATTATCCAGCTGCCGAAGTCAAGAGGGAGTGAGCCCCACCTGTCAAAGTCGTCACCTATGCTTTTGTTAACCGTTGTATAATTCTCATAGTAGAGATGAGTTGTGTCCTTTGTTAGATTCACTCCCAAATATTTTATACTTGTAGAGTTCCATTTAAAATTGTACATGTGTGACCGATGTTGTTCGGTTCGGACTTGCCCTGAGTGAGGATCGAACCCACGACCTTCCGCACCGGAGGCGACGATGCTAACCGCTTCACCAAGAGGTTGACAACCACTTGGCAGGTTGGTTAGCACGTCTTTTAAGGGTGAGTGAGTTTACTTCCGGTACCGCTACCGCCACAACCCGTCACTTCACCTCACTGGTCCCTCGTGACTGTGGCACACCCGCGGAGCTCCGTTACACTCACCCCCCTAAACTCACTCAACCCAGGGCATCCGGCTCACGGCACCAGTGTGACCGATGTTGTTCGGTTCGGACTTGCCCTGAGTGAGGATCGAACCCACGACCTTCTGCACCGGAGGCGACGATGCTAACCGCTTCACCAAGAGGTTGACAACCACTTGGCAGGTTGGTTAGCACGTATTTTAAGGGTGAGTGAGTTTACTTCCGGTACCGCTACTGCCACAACCCGTCACTTCACCTCACTGGTCCCTCATGACTGTGGCACACCCGCGGACCTCCGTTACACATGTTTGCAAGATCTTGCGGGGGGTTAAAATTAAAGACCAGGGCTTGGGTTTTCTCTATATTGAGAGTATACTGTATCCTGAAAGTGTGCCATACATCGTTAGAAGATCCATGAGTAGTGGTACACTTAACGCTGGTTTTTTGAGAGCTACCAGGACATCGTCCGCGTACAGACATATTTTGTGTTCTGTACCTCCTATTGTGATACCTTCAAGGGCTGTCTCCTGCCTAATTAATTGGGCTAATGGTTCTATAAACAGATTAAAGAGTCCTGGGCTAGCAGGACAGCCCTGGCGGCATCCTCGTTGTAGATGTATGGTCTCGGACAAATGGCCATTAATCTTAATCCGATCTGTCGGCATTGAGTATAATGTTTTAATACACTGTACACACATCAGCCAAATTTTCCCATTACCTGGTGGAGATATTCCCACCCCACTGAGTCGAACGCTTTTTCAGCGTCAAGACTCACCAGGATGGCACTAGTCTTTTCGTGTTTTATTTGTTCTATTATATGAAGGCACCTCCTTATGTTATCTTGGGTCCGTCTATTACTTATAAAGCCGGTTTGGTCTTCATTTATTAATAGTGGTAGCACCTTCTCCATCCTTTTAGTCAATATGGAAGCATATAATTTGTAGCCTTGATTTAGCACGCTAATTGGCCTATATCCACTACATTTTTTCCTGTCTTTGCCTTCTTTTGGGATTATGGATATGATTGCTTCTCTCCAAGATGAAGGCAAAACTCCCTCCTTCAGGACATAATTAAAACATTCACAAAGTAATATAGTAAGGGATTTATAATATGTCCCAAATGCTTTTTGAATGCCTTCTAGAGTGCAGGTTGTTTTGTTAGATTTTGGATCTCTTATTTCATGAATAGTGTTTTCAGCTTGTTGTTTGCGTAGTCTCCAAGCTAACAGTTTTGTTGCTTTTGAACCTGCCTCATAATATTTTTGCCTCGTAAACCGGAGCTTTTTCTCTAAGTCTTCACTATGAATTTGATCTATTTCCTGCTTGATGGTTCTCATTTGTTGCAGTAGAAGGGGAGTTCTCTGCCTGCTATGTAGCTGTTCTAATTCTAGGAGTTTATTCTGCAGGTCAGTCAATTTTTGGGCTTTAGCCTTCCTCGTGATTGAAATAATTTTACCCCTGAGGACTGCTTTTGCGGCGTCCCACAGTGTCACAGGGTTCACCTGCCCGTTTTTATTATTTTCTAAGTATGTTTGAAATTCTCTTTTAATAGTTGTTTTAAATCCTGAATCATTCAGCAAACTTGTGTTTAGTCTCCATAAAGTATTTTTGCATTTGCTATCCACGTGTAGTTTTAAGTACACACTAGAATGGTCTGACAGGTCTCTTGTGCCCATCCTACACTCCTTTACTCTGTGTTTTTCAGAGTTATACATAAAAAAGTAATCTATTCTGGAGTGTACATTATGGCATGCAGAGTAGAAAGTATATTGTTGGTCTTGTTTATGGAGATCTCGCCATATATCTATTAATGCTAAATCCTGCAGCCTTTTCTTTACCCATGTTTCTAAGTTTGTTTTTTTTCTTTTTTGGGTAGTTGTGTCTAGTTTGGGGTTAAGTATCATATTTAAGTCCCCTGCGTAAATGAGAACACCAAGAGTTTCGCATGAAAACAGATGAAACATTTTTTTGAAAAAAGTCATTTTGCTACCAGGAGGGGCATATTAAAGAGTGTCACCTCTTTGAGGTCCAGTTTACCCTTGACCAATATAAATCTTCCCTCCTTATCCTTAATCTCTGAGATAAATTCAAAGTTAAGTGAGTTTGAAATTAAAATTGCGACCCCACGTTTACGGCCTCTTTTGTAAGAGGAGTAAAATGTATTTCTGAATCCCATCTTTTTTAGCTTCTCATGTTTAGAAGACTGTAAATGTGTTTCTCGCTAGAATACAATTTGTGATTTCTCCTTCTTAGCTTTAGCTATCATCTTTGCCCTCTTAATAGGGTTAGTGAGCCCATTTACATTGAGTGTGACAACATGAAATTCTCTTTCACCCATAGTCTGTAATTGTGATAGCCTCGTAAACCAGCCTCCCCTGGAAATGCATTTCATTCATTTCTCAGGGGGAGTCTGGCCTCATCCCCGTTGCAACCGCTTTGCCAGAAATCATCTGTCTACCGAGCCAATCAGCGTCGCCGCTGTGATTGACACAGCACGTTGGCCAATCAGGGCCTGAAAACATCACTACATGGACTGGACTCACCTACAACAAACATGGCGGAGCATCAAACAGCGGCGTAAAAACAGCAGTAAGGGAAGTTCTAAATGAAATACCATCAATTACCGAACTTAAACTAGAGCAAGAGTCGGCGCGAGTTTCTTGAAGGAAAAGACGTTATCGCTGTTCTTCTTCAGTCCCTGATTGGCCAATCAGGGACTGATTGGCTCGGTAGGCGGAGTGTTTCGGCGAAACGGTTACAACGGAGATGAGGCCAGACTCCCCCTGTGAAATGAAATGAAATGTATTTCCGGGGGAGGCTGGTTTATGACGCTATAATTGTGAAGCATCTCAGTTCCTGTGGCAATAACCTGTTGGACCTCAAAACATAATAACAATGTAACACGACAGAACAGACATAACTATAGGTTAAATGAGTTGGCTTCCAACTTGGAGGTTCAGACTAATCCGACCTCTGAGGTAGGGGGATGTTCTGACCACTAGGTGGGGCCCCTGACTAGTACAACTAGTAGTTCACTGGTGGCATGCGCTGGTTTTGCCAGTGTTTCATAAACACAATATTTATAATATTTATTATATGAAACACGTTCGCGTTCTCCCACGGTGGCTGGGGGTTATCCATTGTCTTCTTGGTCAGTCGGGTGTGGGGCACTGCAATACCTCTGGCACGTAGACCCTCCGCTGCTTGTTCAGCACTGTGATATGTAACAGGTCCGTCTTTGAGGAATACTCGCATCATTGTTAACGGAGTCTGAAAGCGAATGCCTTTTTCCGTGTCTTCTTAATTATTATGTATTCCTTTCGTTTTGACAGCACTTCAGTTGCGTAGTCATGGTCAAAGGACAGCCGTTTGCCTTCAAAGATGATAGGCTTCTTCCAGGCGGCACGAATAACTTTTTCCTTAGTTGTGAATTTCAGGAATTTTATGACTATGGATCTTGGAGTAGCATTTGTATTTGTATTTGTATTTCCTTTATTTGTTCTAGAGGGACAGTGTACATTAATGAACATTTTAAAAAAAATAAAATGTAAATGCACCCAATTATAGCCAATAGGCTAATTTCCATTGGCAGTCCCCCTGCCGGATGGAACATGGCACTGAGACCTATAATAAAGGTTGTCCGGGGGCCACGCGCCCAGGGCTCTGTGCGCCTGCTCGATGCCCAGGTTCATTTCGGGGGGGATGTCCTCACCCAGCTCACTGGGTTTCTCCATGAAGTTGGCCACGGAGGTGCCCTCTGCTGTTTCTCTCACACCGTACAGCCTGATGTTGTTTCTGCGCGAGTGACCTTCTAGCTCCGTGACTTTTGCTTGTAGGGCTTGTTGCGTTTTTAGCAGAGAATCCACTGCATCTTTTGCACATGCACTCCATGTCTCCATGTCCCCGATGCGTTGCTCTGCTTCTTCGAGTCTTTCGTTTGTGAGGACAATTTTCCCTGTTGCCTCCTCGATCTCTTTACTAATGTCAGCTCTCATTTTGTTCAGCTGTTTCTTAATGTCTGCCTGAAAGCTGTTTTGAAAATCAGTTAGTCGATTTGCAATGTCAGTTTTGATTTCCGTCATCAGTTCTCTTATGGTGGTCAGTATTGCAGACTCTTCTCCTAGCGTTAGCTTCGTATCGGGTGCCTCCTCGCCGCCATCTTCTTCTGTGTTTGTGCTTTCCATGGCGTCGTCCTCTCGATCAGAATCGTCTTTCTTATTAGTTCTTTGTGACCTACCACGGCCCCTTTCTTTCCCCCCTTCCATCTTCGGGTGTAGGTCAGTCTTGGTTTAAGAAACTTTTGAATTTAGGGGGTTAAATACCTAACCGGCAGAGAGCAACTTTTTACGCGTCCATCCTCGAGCTTGCGCCACCGGAAGTCAGCCTCTTCATTCTTAACCCTTAGGGGTCCATGATCACGCCGGCGTGATCAGATCACATGACCTCTTCACGGCACAGTGAAAAAAAAAAGTACATCACCAGAGCGCTGCCTTCAACTTTATTCGAAAGTGCGGACTTGAAACTATCTCCTAGTTTTTATTTGACTTTAATACACCATGTAAAACCGGAGATTTGATAGTTTTAATTTGTTTGTTTAAAAAAAAAAAAATCCGAACGTAAAGAGGGGGCCGCGCGGTGGGGGGGTGGTTGTGTGTGTTGCATTTCCGCCTAGAATATCGGCAGTTTTTGTCATTTTACAAAACAGGAAAAAATGGTTGAATCTGCTGATACTACTCCATGTGATAAATTTACCAGAAACATCTGACGTCGATTGGGGGAGGTGCCAAAATCGCTCAAAAAGAAGCCAACCGCGGGAATTTGTTGTGGGAGTTAGCGGCGAGATTGATTTTTGAGCGAAAGCAGAGTGTTGGAAAGAAAAGAAAACAGAAAGAGAAGAGGAGCGAGTTTTTTGATGCGACATGAAGTCTTTGAATGTCCAGCAAGCCCTCAGGCTGTTTTTTGAAAATGAGGATGATGAGGCTGGCAGACTTTCACCGTCATCGTCGTCCGAGGAGGAGAGTGGCGGTGAGGAGGAGGAGGAGGCGGAGACGGAGGCGGACCCGTCCTTTGTCACCGGCGACGTTGTCGGACATGTCGCAGGTGATGAGAGGTAAGTCAAACTAATCATACTGTAAATATTTGTAGCTTCTGTTATGTTTACTGTTGTATTATAAACAGTATAAACACGTCTAATGTGTATATAACGTTAGGGAGGTTTATGTTACAGATAAAGCAGTGCTGAAATGATAAATAGCTAACGTTACAGGCCGGGATGGTTCAGCATTTTATTTCCTAAACATGTAAAAAATGTACGCACATCCCTCCTCGTTTTGCTCGAGAAATATTTTTTTTACTGACAACGTTTCGGGCTTCTCAGCTCTTCATCAGGTCATACCGTAGGATGACCTGATGAAAATAATAAATATCTGGGGCAGAACAAGGTTGTGCAGGCTATTTCTTCCCTTTCCTCTCATCTAAACTCCCATACGCACTCTTATACTTGCTCGTCATTTTTTGACATTTTATCTTATGGATATTCGTGTTTGTGTGATG